>JAUZST010058529.1:0-23574 GCA_034779995.1 Parotocinclus haroldoi
AATTACTTACATGTGTATTTAGGTTTATTGCATGAGGGTTCACTTTGAATTGATGTAATGTGTATATAAATATGAAAACAGTCTCCCATAACGATTGGTGAGTAATACATTTTATAAAGGGTCTATGAAGGATTTACTTTATAGACACCCTGTGGATAGATAGACATAAGAAGGTTAATATGTCTTGCCGTCCTCTCAATGAACACTAAAGCTGCCTGTCAGCCTTCATGTCACTCAGTGGGCGTGACCGAAGCGTCTTCCGGAAGCGGTGACATCACATACATAACCTCTTTAGACCCAACCACCACTAGAGAAGCACAAAGACTCAGGAACATGCCTCATGCAAAACTGAGGCAACCTTATGAATCTGTACCAGACCACCAGTGCAGTGAACTGTAACTGCAACTCTGTAACTGACAGACCTCACCTCTCCAGAAGCACAATACAAACCAGATAGAGTCAGCACATGGAACAAGTGACCTGCCTACTAAGCCACACATATACTTACAGAACTGCTTCTATTCTCTATTAAACTAGAAATAAAAGTTGCTTTGTTGTAGAAGGCATTCTAAACCTTTAAAAAGTAGTTAGAAGTTGGTGTTGACATTTTCATCAGCTACTCACTCTCACTGCGCGTTAACAGCGAAATGGCATTTGCAGAGATTTCCCCTCAAGGTCGATTTCCTCAAGAATAGTTTGCCTCCCCTGAAAACATGTTCGCATTTTCCCATGACCTTACAAGAGTCAGCAATTCTTCAAAACAAGACAAAGAACAAGAGAAAAAAGGTAACATTGTCAGGTTTTGAGCCATACATCTTCCCCCAAGACCCCTTTGATGAGAAGCAACTTTCTACACCCCCTCTCTTCTCTTAGCTGATGCTGGCTTTCATGTTCCCCTCAAGCCACAACACAAGGGAGCGTTTGAGGTTTTGCGTAGCTTGTTTCCTCAAGTGAAAAATGGTACAGGGAAATGAACGCTGACGGTTTCGAGGCACATTTCAGTCTTCATTTCGAGGGGCTCCATTTTATGCTGCAAGTAAAAGAGAAGTCTCATAATTCTGCCTGATTTATGTCTAAGGTAAACCTAGAAAAACAGTCTCACAGCTTTCCAAAATCACCTCCGCTGGGAATGTCAACCCACATGAAAATAGTCTCGCTGCTCTAATTTACAGCCTGTATAGAATGACGTTTCTTTTTTTTACCACCTAAAATAGTTTTCAGGCTACACCTAGCCAAAGACAACTGCTTACTGATTATTGTAGCAGGTATGAATGGACAGAGCCAGACACACACTTCTGTAAAGAGGTGCAAATTCAGACCATATTAAGCCCTTACTAAATCAGCAAGGGCAGACTGAATTTAAATGTAACTGCTCACAGAGAATAGGTGGTGGGATGGTGGCAAAATAAATGTGATGGTGCATACTACTGTTCCCCAGTGTATTCCCAAAGTCCTGGGTGACCTCAGTAAAGCTTTGTTTGGAAACATCCTGGCCCTGGTAAAATTCACCCTGTGCCAGACCAGCAAGCCATCACATTCAGCACATCCCTAGATATGTCTCTCTCTATATAAACAACAACAACAATCACTTTCCCAGTACTGCCCTACTCTCCGATTGGCACTAACAAATATTAATACAAAGCTTTTAAACAGATTATAAATCTAGATCTAGATCTACTTCTAGTTTGTGAAGGCATGTGCTTAAGACTATTAATGAGCAGGAGTGATCTAGCCTGTCCATACTATACTGTGCTGAAAGGTTTTTAAAAAACAATTTGGCGGCCTTTTAGAGTGAAATTTTATTTTAGACCATAGGCATGTACTACTTCCAGCATAACTTTTATCAAAATTAGATATACTGTATAATGTTTCAGCGGAAACAAACCACCGAGTCAGAAATGAAGACATCTTGAAATAATTTTGAAATCTTTTTATTATCAGGAAACTATGTACAATCGGTAAAGTTCCTATGGGGGAAAAACGAAATAGCTGGCTCTTTTATTATTCGGCTGCTAACGTCATGGCTTGGAAACACATTCTTTTATAAGGATGGTTATCTACCAACTGCAAACCTAAAAACACGGTTTTGAACGGAGCCCAAAAATGTACATTTATAATGCTTTTCAGTCTGGCAACATAAAGGACTGAAGCTAGAGCCAGAAAACATTAAACATGTTGAAAAAGATTCTAACTATCACGCCTAAACTCATAAATAAACCCATAAATGGAAACACCTCAGGTAAGTAGAAATTTCCCCCAAAATATAGGATACTCTGGGCCAAGAAACATTTATTCTTTGTTTTTTTCTTGCACCTGTACTTTAATTCTGGCTTTCCTGGTCAGGATCATGACAGGGATCAGAACCTACCATGTGTGCCATATAAGCATGCTCTGAATGGGATGCCAGTCCATTGCAGGGCTAGCAGCGGTCATTGTAGCAGAAATCTTTCGACTGGCCACCCCCTCCTGCATGTGCAGTCATACCTGTATGTGAAGCTCAACCTGGCTGGAAGGCACTTCCATGTTTTAAATCTGTGGCATTTGTGCCACCCTAGCAACTCCCACCTGTTAAAAACCACATTTTAAGTGCATTTTCTCAGATTTTGTGCCTACTCCAAATGCTTAGACAATGTCACCAGTCCTTCTTACTTAATGAAATAATACATTTATTCTATGGAGAAAATAAGCTGAAGTTTATGATACAGAAAGCAACTCAAGACACAGATTTTGTAAACATGTTTTCAAAATGAGAAAGTAAGAAACGGATATATGATAAACATGATGCATGACGATTTCCATGTATTAATGTAAAATGTGAATCAGTGAAATGATACAGAACACGGCCATAAGTATGTATGCACTCATTTACAGTTCGAAATGTATCAGTCGCCCTTATCCAGAGCGGCTTACACTTCATACAGCCTTAGAGTCCAAGCAATTGTGGGTTAAGCGTGATGGCAGCTCGATAGAAGTGGTATTTGAACACAAGACCTTAACTGCTAACCCACCATAATCCCAGCAGCCTATTTTTCAAGTTTTTATTTGTTTACTTATTTCTTATGAAATTTGTATTGTTTTGGATTAACTGTCTGCCGCACATAACATGCTCATACTGTTTTCAGATACACATACAATATGTTTTAATGTTCTTTAAATGAAAGGATTTCTGCTTGTCAAACATCCAATAGCAAGTTATTGTTTCATATACATTTCATCCCTTGCTGCGCTCTTGTTGTAACTCTAATGCAGATAATATGTGCAAAGTTAAGATTTATGTTTTGTTAATATGTAGGAAATTAAATGATTTAAGGACAATCAATTCATGCAGTAATCTCCACTGAGAACGATTCTGCTGTTGCAGGTGTAGAGTAGGTTTTTAGGAATGATGAATTATTGGTTCATGGCCAATTCCTAGACTCCATACTGAAGCAACACAACTTGTCCCCCAGTGTTCTCATAGTCCCATTATGGAAAGCATAATAGGCTAAATATACCCTGGGCTGTAGTCGGCCTTTGTGTTGTAGACCAGAAACCTGAGGACTTGGGAGGCCAATATTTTGGTAAGTGTGAAAGCTTGGAATGAGTACGAGATCATGCTGGTGTGATGTAATTTGCTCATCCTATTTCAGGATCAAGCCTTGATTACTGGAGCTCTGACTATGATAGTATTTTTATATATTACACCGCCTGCTGACAATCGAATGACGCATCTAATTAGGGTCTGAGGACAAGATGAGATCACTGGCCAGACTGATATGAAGACCCAGCGGGATTGGAAGGCTCCTGAATTGATTGCTTTCTCATAATGGCACAATCATTAGGTGTAATCAGCTTTTGGGAACCTAAGGATTATGACATGTCTTACCCGCCCCCTCCACATTTTTCCATATTCACAATAAGTGTGTCTGTTAACTATATATGAACCATGTGTTGTTTTAACAGCTTGTCCTTCTGCTGATGGTAATGTCATTATAGCATTCCTGCATTGTTCTGCTTTATGTGGAAGTGCACATACACAGCACAACATAGCATGTCTCTGATGTGGTTGGTTGACCCAGTCTGATAAGAGTAATGTAATTAAGGTATGTATTTATTTGAGATACTTTTTTTCACTGAAATTACATGCAGTTTCACCTTCTCTCGAGTTGGGAGGGAGACAGTCTATCCCTCTCGGCTGATATTATTGTCGCCACCAGCGCAAAAGACCTCCTCCAGTAACACAGAGTAGCAGACATTTTTTACTTCAGTACCTAATATTTCTCCCATGCAGCCTCTATCAAACTGAAAATAATAGCAGGACAAAGTATAAATATTTTTACACAAGGACAGCAATGTTGTTCTTCATGTGACATGGATAATACTTAGCAGTTCATTAATACATATTGTGTTTAAATATTACTAGACATGACAATTTACGAGCGCTCGTTTTCTGATCAATGAAAAGTAATAATAATAAAAAGCAATTAGAGAGGAGGTAACGAAACAGAAACATAAGATACAGTGATAACCAGCCATCTGAACTCCCGGTATCATAAGAACTCAGTGTAATGCATGGGTTTTTAACACACTAACTCACTATAACTGCAATTTGGGAGCAGCCTTGGTCTATGCCATGTGTCACACAGATTCAGCCCACACATCGTGGAGCAGTGTCTCTGCTAAGGTGAAAACATGCAGAAACACACATCTGGAACACACACGAAGCACTTCCTGAACTTGGTGTCAGGAAATCATATGACTTAACTTATAAAGCGACACCATGCATCTGGATTTTTGGTGACAAGAATCCTAATCTGGACCTGGACCGCAGTTCAAAACACAACCGAGGTGGAATATGAACTAAAGCGACTAAGGCTAGTAGCCCTAGTTCATATCTTACCTCAGATGCATTGGGTGAGGATGTAGTTGCATTTCAAAGCTATATTTGTTCTCCTAGGACCATCAATTGCCCTTGGACTGAAAGTCCACAAAGTCATTCTGCCACATGGGTGCCATTTGCTTGTTGTACCTCTCAAAATTTATATGAAAATACTTTCATTACTGTTACTCAGTCATGTTACTCTTTATATGAGTAACCGAAAATGTGTACGAGTAACAGAGCTTTAGGGTATAATTAGCAAATACTTAAAATGTAAACACATGGCATTTATACTAATAGCATTAGGACACAAAAATGCGTATTTTTACAATAAACAAATAACATCTGAAAATGATTTAGGTAACAGGATAGCAAATTGAGATTGACCTCCTCAGTCATAGGTCGAACCCCAAATCGGAAATCGGAACCTTCCAAATATGTAAAATAAAATACAGTGCTCCTTGCATGTACTTTAACATTTATATCATTGCAGACAGTATGAATTGAGGATATGCACTGTTTTGTCTGATCAACTTAATTTTATTTGTTAATAATCGAATGTTGAAATGACCAGTTTGAAATCATATCATTATTATTATTTTTTTTAATTCATTACCAGCTCTGAATTGCCCCGTTCCAACTTTTGTATGATGCTACAACATGTGACTTCTGATATGTTTTGAATGAATGAATTTTCAGATGTGGGATTACATTAAGATAACAGGACTGAAAACCTGGGGACATGATTAGTATATGTATTTTAAAGTTAATTATTAGGGATTTCTTAGTACAAATGTATAAAATATAAATGGGATATGGAGTGACGCAACAATGCTTAAAAAATAAAACTGTAAGCTTTTTAACTTTTTAGATTCAATTGTAAAGTGAAATGTTAGAGACCAGGGGCAGCTAACAAATATCATTTTTCAGTGTTCTTGAAAGTTTTTCTCTGTATATTTTTGGTAATTGCCTTACTGTGCAGGACACTGCTTAATAATAAAATGTTTCTTTACAGTTGGCACCCATTTTGTGGCTCATGTACAGCAACTGGGCATTGTTGTGTTCCGACATATGGTTATCTGGCACTGAAATTTCAGTTTGTGCTCTGTGTATTTACTGATTGTGTGTCTTCCTCTATGCCAGAGGCTTCCACGTGTATGCACACCTTGACATGAGATAACTCTCCTTCAATCTGTGAGTAACCTAATTTTTAAAACCTTTATTTTATGTATTACTGTTTTTTCTTTACAGTTTTTTTATTTAATCACACACAGAAAATATTTTTAAAAATAAGTTAGACTGTAATCCCTGGATCAAACTACAAAAACAAACAAGAGAAAGCACACGTGTGGAATCAGAAACATGAAGACGGTGAACAAGTTAGAGAAAAGCAAAGCCCAATACGCAGAGTCTATAACAGTCCAATCCAGTAGAGGCTCAGTATTACCCAGTCCAGTCCAGTGAACACTACAGTGGTGCTTGAAAGTTTGAAAATCCTCCAGTTAGCTTTAAGTTGAATTCTAGAATTAGTATGTTTCGGGATGAAAATCTAGTGTGGTTGTGTGGGTGAGCTGTTGTATTTAATGAACAGGGATCTCTCAAAGTGTGAACAACTTGTGTATGCAAGTGTTTCACAGCACAAATAAAGGACGAAAAAAAAAGCTATGAATCAGGCTGGAATAGGTTACAAAACCATCTCTAAAGAGTTAGGACTCCACCAATCCATAGCTAGATAGACTGTAGAGAAAAGGAGGACATTCGAGAGCATTTTCAGCCTCATCAGGAGTATACCATGACAAAGGTCATTCTGAGAGTAAGATGTGCACCATGGTTTGTATCATGGTTTGATGTATGTGGGCAAGGACAGCTTTCCGTCATAACTGCAACAACGAATGTTAACTTAACAAAGCAAAGTCTAAAGGAAAATATTAGGACATCTGTCTGTGAGCTGAATCTCAAGAAAATGTGAGTCGTGTAGAAAAAAGGTGATTATATCTAGTTGTTCTAGCAAAGAATGGTTAAAGTGCAATAAAGTTTACTGGCAAAGTTTGAGTTTCAACCTAATAAAACAAAAATGTTTTGTTCATACAAGGAAACCCATCAACATCCTACAGTTGAAGTGGTTCTGTACAGAGGAATGGGCTGATGGGGTCACGCCAGATACTAAAAGCAAACATCATTTGGTCACTCACTGCTCACAAATATTAGGTGACATTTAAAAATGAATATGAAGCGATTAAAAACAGAAGCATCATCAGAAAGCAAATGTAACATCATAGAAAGATGTTTGATTACACAAATGAGATGTAAACTCAATGATGGTGATTGAGTAGTAAGTGATCTATTCATGGGGGTGAACAGAAGCATGTTAAACTGGACAAGAGTTCCCCTGCATTGACAGTTCAGTAACACTGTGCCAAAACACACTGACAGTGATGGGACATGAACAGGATCAGATAGTCCAGCAGTTCTTGTTGAATCCTCTTCTTATTCATTATGGAATATCCCATAATATTTGTGAGCAGTGTATTTGGACATTTCTTTAAAATATAAATCACTTAGTATATGAATCAATTAGTATAATATTTTTGTATCCTTTGTCGGATTGTCTTTAGTTTTAGGACTTGAGTGAAAATCTGATGATTTAGAACATTTTAGGGTTCACAAACCTCAAAGCACCCCTGTATACTGAGTAAAGCCCCCATCTTCCCTCAAAACAGACTCGGAAATATTTGTGCTATGGACTCCGCAGGGTGTTGGCAACATTTCAATGAGAGTCTCCTTTTAAGTTGGTGTGATTGCATTACCCTGCATATTTTTCGGATGCACTTTAATGCTGCAAATCTCCTGCTTTATCACAGTCCAAAAGTATTCTGCTGGTCTCACATCCGGTGATTGCGAAGATGTTCATTAAACCAGTTTGTGATAACCCTTGCTTGGTGACATGGTGCATTGTCATATTGGATGAGCACTCTTGTTTCCTCATGTGACCCAATTAAGTCATCATCAAGCTTCAAGGTCCAACAGATGCTTATTCAACACAAATGTACAAAGTGGTCTGAGTTAGCATAGTCCTTCTCTCATCTCGGACCAATCTCTGTTGATCTCACTCATCAATAATCCTTACAATTTTATGCACTGGTGCCACACAGTTTGGGTGACTGTTATAATGAGTTCATGTCCAGCTGTTTCAAATAAAGGGCTCACTGAGAGTATTTGTGTAATAAGGTTTATACGTTTTTGCAAGTTGAAGTTTGTGAGTTAGTAGTGAGTTATTTGAATTTGTATGGGCTTCTGCTATTTGAGGACTTGCTATTTGATTTGTGTCCCAGACTGAGGTTCAATTGTAAAATAATGTTAATTAGATTTACTATAAATACTAACTAAGAAAAAACTGCAGGTTGTTAGCTAAGCCTAAAAATCATATAGGAATGAAAGACTGTCAGATCCCTTTATTTAATGCACTGCAGGAACATGGTACGAAGATGCTGACGATGACATCACTCCTCTTCTGCAAATCCGGAGAGGTGTTTGATAAAGGCAGAGTACTCCACCATAGTGTGGTTTTCTAGTTTTGGTTTAGGCAGTGTAATGGAAAACGGCTGGAAAATGACAATCAGAGTCAGAAAGCTGTCTGCAAGCAACACAACCACATGCAAAGCAAACCAAAGCCGGGAATGGGCAGGTTAATTGCAATATTCAAATATCTGAATTATTCTATTTTATTACTTTCTCTGGTATTTAAATTGCGTTTAAATTAACTAGCACGCCCTCTTTTTCTTTCTATCGCTCCAAAAAAAAAAAACTTTTTCAGTTTCAGAAGTGTATTTGTGTTTAGATTCCTGATTATTAGGAATAGATTATGTTACTGATGTCTTTTGTAAGTCACTCTGGATAAAGGCATCTGCTAAATACTGTAACTGTAAATTGTGGTATTTAAAATAACCTTGTGTAATAATAATAAGCACTTCAAAATATTGGCTGCATGGCAAGAATACACATTAGACAAGGTACCAGTCCACTGCAGGGCATCACACACTTGCTCATTCACATGCTGGAGCAATTAACAGTAAAGTGAGCCTAATATACTCGTCTGCACTACTCATTTGCACATTTGCAGAATTTATTCAGAATGACTTACAACTGAGATGCTTTGCAATGAACCCACCAGCGGATACTGAGCACATCCTCGAATTTGTGGGGCACAAAGGCATCTGTTTAATATCCCAGAGAACACAGGGCACAGGATGGTGCTCCAGTCCATTGCATGGTCAGTAGAGGGGCTTACTGTTTCAGTGTCAGGAAAAAGCCCCGACGCACCATTAATTTAGTAATGGTATAACGACTAGAAAATACAGGAAACTGGTATGCAGTAGTAAAAAAAAATCCAAAAAAAGAACAGAAAAAGCCTTATGCTTGTCGTTGGCAAAAAAATCGAATGGTGACCTAAGGCTTTGCACAGTCCTGTAAGTGCCGCAAGTACATTAAAATCTTTAGAAATTACATTAAAACTGCAGAAATTACTTATTTAAGTAGTTATAAAAGTAATGGAGTACCTGCGGCTTGTTGCTGGCCAACTCATAAGTAATTTGTGGATGTAATTTGAGTTTTAAAGCTTGAAACAATTACATAAGTTTTATGATGCAATAAAATAAGAAGATGTTATTGATTTATTTCTTCCAAACAATATGATCTAGCTATGGGTGACACGGTTGCACAGTGGTAATCACTGACACTGACATTGAGTTTCATCCTGGTTCTCCATTTTCTTTACATGGTACAAAGACATGCCATAGGTCAATCTGTGTCTCAAAAAAAGCCCAAGTGAAGATGTGCCCTGAGATGAACTGGTGCCCTGTCTATCGTTGGTTTCCATTTGACACTCAGCACTGAATGAATAAATATTTAACATTTCTTATTCAGATGTTTGAATACTGCAGACATTAACATGAAAAAGTGGATACAATTCCTGTACTACTTTAATCAGAATTCTAATGCAGATCCTCATGTCTGATTAAGATAAATCCACAAAACAATCAAAAGCCCCATCTGCTGGTGAAAGCAGCACCTCCAGTCTCCTCTCATTTTGCATATGGTTTTGTTTTAGGCTATGTGGCATGCCATGTTAAATTAAAATGCTGCAATAAAAACAGTACAAAAGAGCAGAGCTTGACTGGGCTTTTCTCAAGGCTGATTTGAATGATGTGAGGCTTGGAGGTGCCTCTGTGGTAGGCTGGACTGGAACTCTGCCACCTTAGGCCTTTACTTCCAAGCACACTTTCACTTCCTCAGCTTTGAGTGTGTTTGGCTGACAAAATAATGACAGCAGACAAAGCCTTGCAGGAGGCACTGGACAGGGCCTCAGAGGAGCCCAATAAAACATTTTTTTCATATTTAACCTCAAATTCTCAAGTTTCTTTAGCTGTAAGAAAAAAAACACTGTGATGGACTTTATCGTAACGTACCTTCAAGGCCATTTCTTGTGGAAGTGAGGGTGAGGCATTCTCTCTCCAGTTAATCCCTGAAAGGAATGCGTGGTAGTCCAGCTCCCCAGCCTCATTCTCAAATCTGAATTTCAGCAAGACAAACACAGACTCATTTTACCCCCTGGTCAGGGTTGTAGGGAATCCAGATTCGAATTGCACGGTGTGCATTGTCCTGCTTTATACGTGCTTTTGTCTGTCTGTTCATTTGTGTTTTTCATTAGATCTTTCACATCCAGCATCATGGCCCAGTCTGACACTTATGGTGTGATTAAAACTGTACAGTCATTTATTAGACAAAAATAATGTCTGCTTCTACTATTCATTTTCTGCATACACACTTTGTAGCATTTATTTCACTTTAATAACAGTCAGACATACTTGTGCAGAAGGGTTTTCAGAAGGTCATCATCAAGTGGTAAGTTGAAGGATTTACAGATAGTCCTAGCCTCTTTGATAGAAAGATATCCACTTCTACAAAAACAAAGTGAAAAGACAGCAACATTATTAACAAGACGCCGGATAATCATTGCTAGTATTGTTACATTACAAATAAAGGTTGCTTAACGGATATAATGGATATGATCTGAACATATACTATGCTTAGCAATTATATATGGCATTCTGTACTGAGTAACCAGCCCAGGTACTGCATGTTTCCCATAGATTCATTTATTTAAGATCAGCATTGCCCACCACATACCGATTTTCTATTTTTACTATTTAATGTGGGTAAAATCACTTCACTGTAAAACTGCATTCACTCAGCCCCAATTCACCCCCCTCAACCAAAACACACTTACACAAATGTCCTGAAGGAAACCATGATCAAGTGGTAAACCCGTCCACCTTTGGGTAAAACTGGACAACAGGCATAAACTCCTTGTATGGAAGAATATGCAGAAAATGAATTTGGAGCTGCTGAGTATAAGATTCTCAGTGTAGCATGCTGTGACTAAAAATGTTGTGGTCAGAGCTTCCACGGGACCACCACAGTTAGAGTGTGGAACTATGGTGGAACATTCTCAACACTACACTGACACGGTGTGTATAATGCACAGTGGCCTCCGCAATTCCTAAATTAAAGACGCTTGAAACAACTAGGGTTCTTCCTAGAGCTGACCAAACTACGTAATTAGGTAAGAGAGATGACCAAGATCCTAATGGTCACTCTGGTGCAGATGGGAGTGTGATGGGGAACTTACAGAAGGTCAGTCATCACTGGAGCATGCAACCAATCTGGTATTTGTGACAGAGTGGCTATAACGAAGTCTCTCCACATTAAAAGAAACATAAAAGTCTATGTCTCTTACTGAGGAGAGGTTTATTTCTGGCCTCCACTCAAGGTGTAAAACATCCCAAAGATAATCAAGAAAAATGGGAGGTCCCCAGAGTTAAATTTCAAGTGTCATAGGAAAAATTCTGAATACTTAATCCGGAATTGTAGGTTTTCCTTTTAATAAATTGACGAACATTTTTAAGATTCTGTTTTCTCTTTCTCATTAGTGGGTATTGAGTGCGAATTGATGGGCTAAACATTATACTTTTTTATTTTAGCACATGTGCAAGGCCTCATAACATGTGCAAAGACATAACAAATGTGAAAAAGTAAAAGTTTCTGAAGACCCTTCAAATGCGTTGTATGTGGTAAGTAGAACTAAGAAAACGAACTGAAGTGTAACGAAACAAGGTGGCCTAATAACGCGACCAGTGCACATAAATAATAATGTATAACTTAGTGAATAGCTAAATTCTAGCAGTTTATAATCAGGAGTGGAAAGTGGTAGTATAGTATAAAATACATGAATGAGGTTAGAGTATTGCTCCACCTATCAGAAACAGCATGATATAATATTGACTTCAGTACTTATTGGATATACTGAACTCAGCATTCAAAGTACCTCAAAGCACTAGACATCTATTTGCCCGTTTCTCTGCTACACGTCACAAGTCAGCACAGATCATCTGGTTCCAATGCTTCAGTTAAACCGCTGGAACTAATCACAGCTCCTGAATGTGGAGCCACAGCGTCTGCCGACTGACATTACTCTGCCTCAGGTACGGTGTTTATGTTCGACCTCGGTGCCTGAGTGCCTGAGGCTATAAGAACATGTGCATCCACACAATGCAGGAAGACCCTATAACATATACTACACTGCTGCACATTTGCTTATGACATTGGTTGAATGATAGTGTGTGATCAGATTGGAGCAAGACAAGCAACATTATGCGTGGTACGTGGGCAGCCCAGGTCTGTGTCACGTGCCACAGGCCCAGCCTCAATTACCTGAGGAGAGCCTGTCACTTGGGAGCCTCAAGCTAGGTAACTTAGGAACACATTGGCACAATCAGAAGGTGAATGCTAGTTCCATTTGTAGTTGGGCAAACCTCAACTCAAGGATATTGTAACGCATCTCAAACCTCACCCAAATCACTGGTAAAGCGCTGGTACTCAGTGCTAAGTTGACCTAGATCGATTACACTCATTCATTCACAGACTAGTCAGGTTTGGCCAACTACTTAACCTAGTCTTTGGAATGGTTAGGTAATTACCAGAGTATGCAGAACAAACCCACATGGACATGGGGAGTAAATGTAGGTCACTCCACCCTGAGATCAAATCCAGGACCTCTTTGCTGTTAGTTGTAGTGGCATCAGCACTTTGCAGCAATTTGTTTCTCCACATGCTTTTCAGTCCCCTTTACTCTGTTCTGTAATGATCAGGACCCCCACTGGACCAGCACTTCTGTTGTTCATTACAGGTAACTAAAGATGGAATTGGAAATTCTGATGTCCGTGGAACACAGCTACCGTATCATAGCAACAATGACTTCAACTTCAACAATCAACACCCAGAAAGATCACCAATTTCACACAGCACTGTTACATCCCTCATAACCAAATACAGAGAAACCAGGCCATGTGGTGATCGTCCAAAGAACCGCTACCAACAAAAAACTCAACAATGGTTTTGGCAGCCTTTGAGAAAAGTCCATGATGCAGCACACAACATGCACTGTGAATTTTGACTCACCCTGTATATGCGTGTGTGTGTGTGTGTGTGTGTGTCTGTGTGTCTTCAGAAGTTCCGAGTCTCAGCGCTCCTTAATGTTGGGTGCTGGGTCTGTGATATGCTAGCAGACAAGGGGTGCCCAATTACATAACTATGACCTGACCTAGGGTCATAGCTAAATTACTGATCTTTGGCGACAAAGCAAAAACTCTCAACATATCATCGTGAGTCTCAGTTGCAAGGACGCCATAACCATCAATGGCCAGAGAGCAGAAGTTTCTGGGAGGAAAGGACAGTTTCCTGTGTTTTCTATCTGCTTTATGGTCACTAACCAGTTCTGAGTGTCTATGAGCTCACGTAGGATAAGTTAGTGCTTCTTCCAAGCCTACTGATCTGCATAATGTCACTGCATTAACTCCTTCTAACTTCTTATGTCTCAGAAAAAGCATGTCGTATGTCTAGTTTTCCAAGAAATATATGATGGTGGACTTTTTACTAAAAAAAATCACTTTCAAGTAAATCACAGAGTGGTAAAGATATTCCTCATTGGTTCTGTTATACCTGCCCCTGTCCTCGTGTGTGAAAGCTTGCAGCATTTCTGAAAAACTCTCAAAGTGTTTCTTCCTCAGTTGATCCTGAGCGAAGGCTAGCATGAGGCCCACATCCAGCTCGGCTTGCTCCCGCACTGAGTAGGTACGACCTAACACCATGATCTCATGCTCTGACAGCTGACTGTCCATATCTGCCAACAGAGACCTGCAGACACACACACACAAACACACACACACACACATTCAGCTGCACAATCCCATAAAGAAGCCCTGGACATGAAGACCATGGAAAATATGCTGTTCTCACTTGGGTGGATTAGCGAGAACACACATTTGGACATGCAACCCTGTGGGTCGCTTAGACTGCATACACGTGAATAAAAAATTCCTGCACGTTTTCGGTATGTTTCTCTAGCTGTTAACAGTTAGCTAGTCATGTGACTAATCAATACACATTCCTGGTTTTCTCCTTACCTGAAAGACTCATAAGGAATGAAGCCACTGTTGCCTGGATCACTTAGAGTTAGGAATTGTTTGATTTCCTTCTGCTTTTCCTCACTGATGGACTTTAACTTGCTCAGAATGGTGCCAATGTTGGCCCTGGGGAACTAGAAAAGGGCCATTACCAAATAACATGTCTGAATGATTATAATTAATGTATGTTACAAAACCGCACATTTATTGGCAAAGCATTATACTGGCTGGCTGTCTTTGCAGGAGGCATTGCAAAACTAAAAATAAATGATTAGGCTGCTGGAACAATGACAGAAGAGATGGGTGATAAAAGACTTAAACTAACAATTGATTATGACTCAGTGTTATATATTAATGGTAAGGAGGAATAGTCATACAATAAATATTCTTATGATAAAAAGAAACACATGGCATTCCATGGTACTTTGAGAGATAATGAGTTGTTTTATTAAAACTACTATAATACATTTTCCAAACTGTCTTGTATTGTTTTGTTTACATTATGTCAAAATGGTGCTTAACAACGACTCTCTTATGTCAAAACAACACTAGGGTAGTTTCTCTTTTATGGAGTCATTTTTTCAGTAATTTATCAGCACTTATGAGGAAAACATACATTTTCCAACAGTCTATTGTTAAGCAAAGACTTGGTAACTGGAATAAAATAGTTCAAGTTTATGGCTCAGTACACATTGGCAGGTTGCAGTCTGTAATGGGGACAACCCTAGTCTGTCACCATAAACTTCTGAGGATTCAGAATTGGTGGCTTAGTGGTTATGGTACTGTACTTTGAACTATAAGGGCCAGGGTTCGAATCGCACCTCTGTCATGCAGCCAATGTTGGGCCATTGAGCAAGACCCTTGAATTACAATTGCATGGACTGTAAGCTTGTAAGTAACTCTAGAAAAGGGAGTCTGTTGTGACATAAATGTAATACTACTGGATAGAAAGAGCATAAATGTAAAATAGTGCAAATGAAATAATTTTGTAACTAAAAGACACTGCGGTAGCCTAGCATTTAAGATGCTGGACTCTGGAGCTGAGCAGGGTTCAAATACAACCCCTGCCAAGTTGCCACAGTTGGGTCCTTAAGCAAGGCCCTTAACTCACCAATGCTATAATTGTACCACATGTACCACATGTGATGTGAATGACAATAAACCTTCCTTGAATCCTTGAATTGTAAGACTGTATGAGTTGTAAGTCGTTCTGGATAAGGGCATCTGCTAAATGCCATAAATGTTAATGAAGTGTCTGTCTATTTGCTATGATTCCTTACAAATAAACTCTCCATACTGGCCCAGTCTGGCAATTTTAAGCCATGTCAGAGAAGTTCTGCAGTGTATCTGCTAGTTACCGTTTTCTGTGGGATGCCACGACAGCAAGAAAATTAAAACAATTAATTCAGCCAGTCATTAATCTAAGCAGACGCCTTGGTGACTCACTCCATTAAACCCTAGACCCCCCAACTAATACACTATTTACACTGCCATTTAGCAGACACTCTTATGAAGTTCTAATAATCTGGCCTTAATGAAGTATTTTCCAAAACATTAAACAGAAACAGAACAGGCACTTAGTCAGGTGGGAAACTCATTACCTCTCTACCTCACCCCCAAGATTAAGTTGGTTTAGCTCTCATCCTGACTCTCTTTTTTTCCCTATAACAACCTTTTAGTAACTACTAATCTTTACGGGTAAAATAATGTGACATGATTTTTTGCAGTACCATGCACTGGTGAACAAAAAGTGAATACAAAATTTTATATGTTTGTGCTCCTGGAGTTTTTGTGTCCTCTTGTTTATTGCAAATCAGGAGCAGCAGTAAAAAGCTTACGTAGATCCTTGTATGCATGCTATAAATCCTCAATAAGTTACTTAATCAGTGCATGAGGTACACCTCTGTCATTAAATAGTTATTGTTATTTTTAATCAGTTTTTAAACCTTTGCGTTTTTGGCAATAACTTTGTTGCCAGGACTGTATGCATTACCTCTTCTGCATGCTGCTCCATATAGCTGAAAGCGTACTCATCAGCATCCACTAACTGGAAGTACTGGTTGTTTATACAAATCTTGGCTCCTACATACAAATCTGCAGGATTGTAATATTCAGACATCTCACTCTTAAAAAGCTCCTGTCCTGGCTTCTTCACGCGCCTTCTCTCCAGAAACTTACCACCCATAAACCCTGCAGAATAAGGTGTTATATTTCCATTATGGATGTGGCAAATGGCATCATTTGTAGCCAGTGACAAAAAAGAAGAGGCGTACCCGAGTTTCTCTGGGTGGGTTCAAACACAGCTATAGTGTCATCACTGAGATAATAGCAGATGACAAAACTACGCTCCTTGTCAGCTGGGTTGTCTGTCAGCATTTTACCCACAAATCTCAGTACATGACTCAGCAGTCCCTGTCTGTAAAGCAGAAATACAATATTTTAAAACGTACCACTTCATGCATCATCAACATCAAAAACTGTTTTATGTGAGAAACTAACACATCCTAAATCTGAAATGGATTTGGTTACAAACATTGGTTTTGGAAGTAAACCAATGCAAAATCAAGCCACAGACTAAAAAAATTAGTATGAATTTATAATCCAATCCATCACCACACAACACCACACATCCAGTGTAGAAAGACAGAAGTAGAAGTGACAGGGGACTTAACCCTTAGTCAGATGCTGGTTGGCTTTAATATTCATGCTGGTAAAATTGTGGATTTTGCGCACTATTACTAGGAGCCTGTGGTTACCTGTCTTTCTCCATTAGCTTCTTGAAGTCCTTCTGAGGGGGTTTGGGCAGAAGGCCCTGACAGGAGCAAAGGGAGTCCTCTTCTGATCCAAAACCAGTATAAGGAGGCATCTGTGGGACTGCTTTCACCAGTGGAGGGCTCTTGTACACTACAGGGATGAATTCCTCTACAAAACAAACAAACAAATTTTCATTGCGAGAACTTTTCATTGATATAATACTTCCATATACATAACGCTATACATACGCTCCTACCTAACCCTAAATATGCTTTCAGTAACTAAAGCAAATGTTGTATTTATTTTCAAAAGAATGTTGCTGTTTTCGAAAAAGAAAATGCTGCTTGTGTTAAAAATGATTGTTATATCCTTGTAGGAACATTTGGTCTTCATAATGATACATGAACTTGGCCCCATCCACACACACACACACACACACACACACACACTAGTGTTGTTATTACAGAGCTAATTTGCCTTGCATGTCCAGACATTTGAAGCCTAACAGAACATTGTTCCTCTGTGGTTTTGGGTAGGTTGTTTTTGTTTTCAACAATATATCATTACTGACAGATTAATGGAAAGTAAAGGCTGTAAAGAATGCTGAAAATAACTACACTGTAAGATGTCCTGGGACAACAACTGAATCTCTTTTGATCGCCACTAAATAACTATGACAGACGAAGACAATACTGACATCATGTGGCCACAATCGCATAAAACACACATGACCCTTAATTACATAAACCCAGAGAGGCAAGAACATTTTCATTTATGATCATTAAGGCATGGATGTAACCTGAAACTATAACCTGTCTACAAGAGCTTAACATTAGTGAGAGGGTTTGCATGCATTGCATCTACTTAGCATTTGGATACACCAATAAGCCAAAACATTAAATCCATGTTTAGGAAGGTGTTACACATCAAAATAACGTCCATGTGACTGCCCTGTCCCAGGGTTTCCCAGCAGAACATTACCCAGAACATCACGCTCCCTCCAACTGTATGTTTTTCTAATGCAAGTGTATCCTTTTGACAATACTTGTATCTATGAACCTATAGTAATATAATAGTAATTATAAGTAGGCCTACGTCTGTAAGCACAACAGTGAGCATAATGACTGGTCTGTATCTAGGCAACCAAATACTCAGCAGGGAGCACGGCACTGTAACGCATCCTTCGTCTCATCTGGATCACTGTCCTTAGGTGCTCGCCAGTGCTGACCAGGGAACTCCAAAACCCTTGTTGTTTAAGAGATGCTCCAGCGCAGTTGTTTGGCCATAACTACAGTCATGGCTGAAACTGTCTGCCTGAAATTTTTCCAGAAAATGGAGAAAAAGTATGTTTTGTTATACACATTTTCTCTCCTTTGTGTGTTTTGGAACAACACATAAACAAAAGGCAAACATTTCATGCAAAACTTCAAAAATGGGCCAGACAAAATTGTTGGTACCCTCAACTTAATATCTGGTTGCACACTCATTTGAAGCAATAACTGAAATCAGTCGCTCCCTAAAATCATCAACACGTTTTTTGCACCTCTCAACTAGAATTCTGGACTCGTCTTTTGCAAACTTTTGCTCCAGGTCTGTCATCCTTAAAGGGTGCCTTCTCCCAACAGCAATTTTACCTCTCCACAGGTGTTCAATGAGATTGCTAGCCACTTCAGAACTCTTCAGTGCTTTGTTTCCATCTATCGTTGCAACCTTTCATCAGTTTTTCTCTTCCGTCCCCATCCAGGAGAGCAGCTACAGTGCCATGGGCTGTAAAATTCTTAATTATGTTTCACATTTTGTACAAAGGAACATCAAGATCTCCAGAAATGGACTTGTAACCTTGGTACTGTTGATATTTGTCTCCAGTTTTGGTTCTCAGACAGTTCTCTTCTCCTGTTCTCCATGCTTAGCGTGGCACACACACAGACAGACAATGCAAATATTGAGTCAAATTTTATATTGCCTACACCTGTTACTTGCCTGAGGTAAGTTTAAACGAGCATCATATGTTTAAAACAAAGGTATTTAGCCACAATTATGAAAAGGTGCCAACAATTCTTGGAGTTTTGCACGAAATTATATTACTTTTTTATGTGTTGTTCCGATAGACACAAAGGAAATAAACATGTATAATAAAACGTGTAATTTTAAGGGTTAAATACTTAATTTTCTGGAAAAAATTACAGGGGCGCCAACAAATTCAACCATGACTGTATTTGCTCATTGTTAAAGTGGCTTAGGTCTTTATCCTGAATATTTCCCCCACAACCAGCATGTTGACTACAGGAACTGACTGTTCACTTATCATCTAATATATTCTACAGCTTAACATGTTAATCTGTTATTTGTAATCATTTGTTATCCAGTCTCTGTGTAGCTTTTGTTTTGGCTGATTAGTTTGTTTATACTAGGGCTTTCATAGTAAAATCAAATTTGAATGCTCGCAAACTCAAAGAGAAAAACATACTACACCCAACCCCTGTCTAATTATTTTCTCCACCCAACTACACTGAACTCTTTATGCTGTACTTTATTGTGTATTGGTTGCTGTTGCTGTTACAAACAATCGTGTCTGCATGTCATGACAACCCAGTTTGAAAGCACTGATGGGACTCAAACAATGCAGTGCTGAACTATCTGCACACTCTGAGCAACATAATAATAAGGATAGTAATAATAATAAGAGTAATAATAATAATAACTATTATATTAATTACAATAATAATAATATTCGTTATTATTACAAATATTATTCGTGTTATTATTATTTTTTCATTATTATTAACAGCAACAACAACACTAATTTGAATGCTTGACATTTTAAACACTGAAACGCCCTCTTGTGTCTACAGAAAAAAACGCTTAATAGTGGTAGGACCTTCGCAGTAGAACAGGTGCTAGCTGGAGGCATAGGGTGTAATGCAGGAACAACCCTACACAGGGTACCTACACTAGGGGCACTTTTAGAGACACCAATTCACCTAACACGCATATCTTTCGACTGCTGGAGGAAATTGGAGTAGCTGGAGAAAACCTGCATGGACACAGGAGGACATGCAGACTCCATACAGAAAGAACCCAGACCGCTCCACCTGGGGATTAAACCAAAGATATTCTTTCTTTGAGAAGACACTGCTACCCACCGAGCCACTGCAGTAAACTGTTACATTTGAACAACTTTAAGAATACCTAGTGTATACGTTACATCACAATTTTTTTGCGATGTTTCGAAAGTTTGCCATGATGTGCCGAGCTCTAACGCACCAATGCCATATTTGGAACGATAATACTCCTTGGTAAAGTTGTCACAGTCACAGATTATTACTCGTCGCCCCCAGACATTTATGACTCCTCCTATGGTCAAGTCACTGTCCTTGTAGAACTCCTCATGAACAGCTCCAGTCTGAGACATGCACAAAACAAAACAAACTGCTTATTCTTTTTATACGAGCCCTTACATTTACAACCCATCAAAATAAATGAAATGAAAATGAACAAAGCAAAATATAAGAGTAGGTGTGTCTGAATTTGTTCCCTATTTGTAGTGCTATTTGAATTGGCAGTGGACGATCATGGTTCTTGCTCGGTGCAATACATCATTTCAAGTCAAGTCAGATTTGGTTATATAGCACTTTTTACAATGGAGCACTGTCACAAAGCAGCTTTACAGTATAAGATTAGGGCTAGGGCAACACTGGAAAGGGAAAAGCTAGCTAAACATTATAAGGAAGAAACCTTGGGAGGACCAAGGGGACCAAAGGGTAAAAAGGGACCAAATCTACTTGGGTGGCTCAGATGTTAAATGTAAGAATAAAACTAATTTATCTAGTCAAATAAGTTTGTAGTAATAGTTCAAATAACAGAAACTAAGTATATAATGACAGATGAATAAAATATTGAATAAAATTGCACAACAATATGCATAAAAAATTGTTTCATCCCTTACATTTTCCAAACTGTGACATAATGTAATGTAATTCCTTCTTCTGCTTCCAACGTTTATGGCAATTGGATTATTTTGTGCGCCGCTGCCACATACTGGATTGGAGTTTGGAGCATGCTGTGTGTTCAGCAGGAATTAATGATGTAAACTGATGCACCCAGATTGATTCTTTTCAGCTCGAAATTTACCGAAGAAGGTGGCAGATACAAACATGAATGAACATGAACATGAAGTTATGTAGTATGGTTTAACATGACAACTAATCTTCAAGAAACAGAACATGCTGGCGCAAGGACACAATATGACCCCATATAAAAACAGTGCATATTGGGTTTGCGATATTTTATAAATAGACCAGATACCCTCATTTTTAGCGTATCAATTAAATAAAAGCCGTGTAACAGAGTGATCCTACAGACCAAAAAAAAACATCTCCTGTTCAAAGACAGTGCTTAGTTATGTAGTATATACTTATCAGGACCTGCTATACACCAAAATGGCTAGAATAAATTTAAACTGGTTAAAGGTGGAGACTTCTGTTTACATGACTATCAGCCCCGAGGATGTATTTCCTGCACATTTTCAAAGAAGTAATCTTTGAATTCTGTTCGGAAGTTTCCCTTGCTAGTGCACTAAATAATGTGCTACACAGAACAGTCGAACTAGCGGCCAGGGAAGGAATGAGTAAGGGCACAAATTCAGACACAGCTCATGCTCTAGCAATTAACATCTACTCTGGATGCCTTTCAAAAGGCTGTTGGTTTTTGATTACTCTCTTTACTCACTCTGCGGTTATCAAAAATGTATCGACTGCCGTGGCCCATCTGTCCAAATACGTTGAGGACTGTTCGGTCTGTTATTTCTCCAGGCTGGCGTATGGGAGTAGGAGCATGCTGTATGGGGGAAAAAAATCACAGCAATCAGTCTTGAAAAGCTGGCTGAACAGGGTCGATAATTGCAATTAATTAAAATATATATTGAAACACAAGTCTAATTGGTAAAAATCTCTCTGGGGGATTTCCACAAAACATTTATGTGACATTTAGTGCAAGGCAGCTAAAAAATAACCTAAACATTATGACCAAGAATCTGATAAAATCTGATAAAAAAAAATAACTCAAATTCTATCCGTAATGGCTTGTCAGTCAGAAGACTGAAAGGGTTCCAGCAATAAGAAAGGATCTTCTCAGGGTTCCTATTTGGAAGGAGGCCCCAAGCAGCCTGGACATTTTTAATAAAAAAAGAAAGTGGGCCCCACCTGCATTTGCACAGGGTCCAGAAGTTCATAGCACACCCCCGAGTCTGAGTATAGGTCTAGACCAAAGCATACAAAGGGGTTGGAATAACTGGAGGATTGGGGTTATGCTGGGGGTAGAGTACAGCTGCTTTTGTGTTTTAGTAAGTGTAGAAAACACAGCAGTCGGTTAACTGTGATTGAACAACGTCTTGGCTATTTCCTCATCAGCAATGCTGCATTCTGACAGTGTCACATGTACGCACCTTTGGAAGCTTGCTCCTGTGCAAAAATGTTGGAATAGCATCTCTGCCTGAGTTTGGATAGATAACCTCTAGGATCTCTATGGTATCATCCACTAGAAAGTAATGCAGGATCAGCTCTCTAGGGTCTCCTGCTGAGCTCTCGGTATCATCCCAGTAGCAATAAAAACGCAGCACTTTGCGATCGTGGTCAAGGAACTGCTTTAAAGTGTCGTGCCTCTCATACGGGCGCAGTGGTTTCAGGCTCTCCTCCAGCTGTGCAGGAAAAGGACATGTATTTTAGAGTAGCAGTGCTCCTCCATCTTATCAGGTAACTTGCTTATTACAGGCTTGTTTACCTCCTGTCGAAGGGTGGAATAAGGGTCTGCTGGTGTTGCAGTATGATCACTGACACGGATGCCCAGTTTTCTTAGGAAGTTACTTGTAAATGTGTCACAGCCAGTTATCATAAAAGTTCTGGAGTAGAGTATCATTGCTTGATTGATATTAAAATGGTGCACATTGTAAAACTGGTCATCATTGGGAGCTGGGAGAGAAATGCGATGCCGATGGATAAGGGTTCCTGCACAAGAAAGAAAAATTTAATTGCCTACGTTTTACTGGTTTGCTTTGTGGTTCCAGTCTCTATCCTCACACAGGGTGCATGCATAAGCATGCCCAGGATAGGAAGTCACTCCATCACAGGGCTTACAGTTGCTGCTGCAGTGCTGAGGGAAACTACTCTAACTTGCTTCTCCTTCCTAACACAGTCTGACTGTTGACAGTTGACCAAGCCGGAAGGCACCACCTGAACTCAAACTTATAAACCACTGTACCACCCATGGATTCTGTTATTTTTCTAAACGGCATATGCAGGATTCTTGTTTGGTGCAGCAGCAATTTGCCTAGTGGTAGCCTAGTTAAGGTACTGGACTCTGGACCAGAAGGTCCAGGGTTCAAATCCCAACTCTGACAAGCTGCCACAGTTGGGTCCTTGAGCAAGACCCTTAACCCACAATTGC
>JAUZST010058540.1:0-23572 GCA_034779995.1 Parotocinclus haroldoi
ATTATGTTACTGATGTCTTAAAGCACTTTTGTAAGTCGCTCTGGATAAGGGCGTCTGCTAAATACTGTAAATGTAATGTAAATGTAAATGTCTGAGCACTGACGTGCTGATGCCCAACCCATTTAACCTCTGCAGCAATGCTGGCTGCACTCCTATGTCTGTTTTCAAAATGCCAACCTCTGGATATGATGCTGAGCATGTGCACTTAACTTCTTTGCCATGAGGTGCAATGTTGAACTTCCAGTGACCAGAATGAGAGTTTGTGAGAGTGATAGCACAAAATTTAACATACCTGCTAAATATTGTTGTCAACGGTTTAGACATTAATTGCTGTGTGTTGAGTTATTATGAGGGCCCAACTAATTTAAACTGTTATACAAGCTGTAGATTGACTACATTATATGAAAGTATCATATCTGCAGTGTTGTCTCAGGAGAAGATATAATAAAACAGTTACATAAATGTGAGCGGTGTACTTACTTTTATGATACAGATACTGTACTGTAAGTGTCTCTGCCAGAAGAGTATGGGACCCCCATTTGTGGCTGCGTGCACAACCCTCAACTAGATTTTACTTTTCACTGTTGCCTCAGGCTTGCTTAAATGGGGTGTAGGTGCATTGTTTTGTAAAGCTGGTTTTGTCATATTATCTCTATATACTCACATTGAGACACAGACAAAATTATTTAGCAAGCATGAAGAGGAACTATTAATTACGACACAGATATGAGACATAATTACTTGTTGTTTTCTAGACCAAATTCTGTAGCAGGATTATGGATATAGGATACAAATACAATATACCATATATATATATATATATATATGTATATGATATATTGTATTTGTACTTTACTCTCTTATCAGTTCATTAAACGTTAACTTCATCTAGTTATTATCATGAACTTAGACTATCCTGTGACCCAACAAGTCTATCAACAAGTCAGTCATAAAACTGGCCTGAATATGAATAACTGTGTTTCACTTAGGGATTAGTCCACCCCACTACAGTCAGCTTGAATTGGACAGATGATAACGTTAATATGTTTACTTATTGAATACAGCTATGTCAAACCACCAAATTTAAAATAGAATCTTTTTCTGCAAACACCTTTACTTACACAAATGGTTCATAGTACGGAAAAGAACATCTGATTGTAAACTAGGTGAGCTTATATGGAGGTTAGGTGCAATAAAACAATTACCAATTCAGTGAAGATAAACAGTGCTTATTTGATAAAGGCAGCTCATGACTTCTGCTTTCTCTGGCTGACATGCATGTGACTTTATCTTGACAATATATATAATAGGGAACTTTACTCATTTGCCTTTCGTTTTCAACATTAAGAACTAGAGAAATGCAGTCATAGTTTCTGTGACCCCACTTAGCACATAACCTTTTTTGTTTGGTTAGCCATTAGATGTGAACTGTAATATGCCAGAATGGCTGGAAAAGCTGAGGAGAGCTGTTACAGTGGAGCCAGTAATTTTCTTATACATGACCAGCAGCTTTATCATGCAGCCGGCTTATCAACAGCTGGTCATGAATAAGGTAGGCAAGCTAAGTGCTAGATTTGCTTTTTTATGTAAGAGAAAGAAAATGTATCAAAGTCAGCATAAGGGTGTCATTAATGATTGCATTATATGACAAAGTTATAATTATAACACTGTGATGTACTCAAAACCCAGGTGACATTAATCAGACAAAAATGCTCTGTAATTGTTTGTGCTCTACATATATTTACTTTAGACCATGTCAAACACTCTTATGGGTATAGGTATCAAGCAGCAATGTTACGTTAGGTCACACATGAGAGCCAAGTCGACCATGGATAAAAGCATTCAAATGTCTGGATTTACCTTATTTGTTTTGGGGACACCTGAGCAATAGTATGTCTTCCACTTTACAATTTGTTGGATTATATTTGTTATCTTACATAAATAATATTATATTTCCAGTGAACCTGTCAGCTTCAGGTCAGATGTAAATTTTGATTAGATGTATATTTTTAAGTTTTCTTTTAGGGTTATACTGATAATTGTTGCAACGCAAAGGAAACAGTCCAGTGTGGTTCAGGTTGTAGAGAACTGGTTCTCAATGCTGAGCCTTTTTGATTAGTTTCCCTGGCATAGTGGGGTTTGTAAGTGAAAGTGTTGGGTCCAGCTTTGCCGGTACACTGGCATTGTGTAAGTCCAGTTGAGCGTGGGCCTGTACGTTAAAAAGTTTGTGTTCTGCCTCACAGGAGGCTTCTGAGTATCCTCAGTGCTCCTTAGAGTGTGGAGGCTGGATCTCTGGATATTTGACCGGAGCAGCAGTACCCACATATTACAAGTGCAAGTTTAAAAAATTTGTCTCATGCAGACCTCTGGAAGAAAATATTATTTCAAGCAATACATATCCATTATTTTTGCCTAAGAAGGTCCTGGGTTCAATACCAGGGTGGAGTACCCTGGGTGAAGTCTGCATGTCTTCCCCGTGTCTGTGTGGGTTTACTCCAGGCACTCCAATTTCCTACCACAGTCCAAAGACATGAGTGCTAGGTTAATTGGTGTCTCTAAAGTGGCCCTTAGTGTGTGACTGTGTGTGTGTGCCCTATAATGGATTGCCATCCATCTAAGGTTGTTGTGGTGGTCACTGACTGGCCAACAACCCCGTGTGGATTAAGCGGAGGATAATTGATAACACAGTTAAGAAACATTAGTTATTGATGTCTTTATGCCACCTGTAGTCTTGCCAAAATAACTACCGCCATGGTGCAAAATTCATGTCACATTAGTAGGCCTGTGCTATGAAGTTTGTTTCTTGCTTTATAATTTACACAGCAGATAATAAATAACATTTCAACTCACATTACCCTGTAGTAGAAATGTCCCCAAACTACACATTGTAAAAACATTACATAATCTGAAAGTAGCAATTCTCTGTAAATATTATTTATTCTATTAAGGTCAATTCAGTACCTTACATTTTTATAGCTGATATCATGTTTATTTATTTTTGTACACCCAAATATAAGTGTTTAGTAAGGCACAGACTGAAGGGTACTGTACAATGTTATGTCAATGTATACTCTAAATCATACTTTTACTGTCAAAGAATAAGTTTAATGTATAATCAACAGCAAATTTAATTATCCACCATTTAAATGTCTTGTTATTATTATTTAAAGGTTTGTCAAGCACTCTATAAGGATGATTTGACCTGCAGTAATGGGCATCACAAAGAGGATGAGGAGGTTCAGTCACAGACCTCCTACATTCTTCTGATCTACACAGTCATCACCAGTTTGGTCTCCATTTTTCCAGCCATGATACTGGGCTCCTGGTCTGACAGTGTTGGTCGTAGGTCAGTGATGCTGCTGCCTTTTATACTCTCTCTGATAAGCAGTGGAGTGCTGTTAGCTACAGTGCTAGTGAAGACCATGAGTGTTTATTGGTGCCTGTTGGCAGCTGCCTTTATTGGCCTTACTGGTGGCCATGTCTCCATCTACCTCAGCTCTTTCAGTTACCTAGCTGATGTAACCGATGAATCTGGCCCCAGCCGCACACTGCGCATGGCCATAGCAGAGTCCATGATTTTTGTTGGAGGCATGGTGGGCTTCCTCCTGGGTGGCATACTGGAACAAGATGTTGGCCTGGTTTCTGCTTTTGGAGCTTACATAGCCTGCCACGTTTTAGCCATTCTCTATGTCCTGCTGTGGCTGCAAGACCCCAGGCCAATTATCAGCACGTTACCCATACCTTCTACTGAAGATGAAGGCGAAGAGTCTGGGCACTTTTTACTAAGATACACCAGGCAATCATTTAGGGCAGTGTTTAAGTGGAGGCCAGGCCAGGACAGACTCAAACTTCATTTCCTCATCATGTGTACCTTCATAAACAACCTGGTGGCTATTGGTGAGTTCAGAATAATTTTCTGTGCAATAAAACAGGGCAATATATGTTTAACCAACTTGTGGTATACTGCTGACTTTTAAAAAGCATTGGTACATACTTTTACAGTGTCTTTTAATAAGGTCAGCAACACTGAATTGGCGTAATTGTTTTACTTTTTTTGCATGTGAAAATCATCTAATTCATAATATACTGCTCCCAAAAATTAGAGGAAACTTCAAAATGAAATATCCCTTAATGAAATATCCCCAAATTTGTGTGAGCGGTGTATATTGCCTATAGCCAGTTATACATGAAGTTACACTTCACTCCTGAGAACTCTTTACATGCCATTACGTAATTACCCAAGCTCATTCCCTGTGTCATGCTGGCAATTTTTCAGTCACACTAATGTGAGCATATTGTCTGAGCTGTTTGATTGTGTTGATAATACTTTTAAAGTTATTTCAAGGATGGTTATAAGCGCTTATAAGAGAACAAGAGGGGGTAGTAATATGTGCTTTTATGTGCTTTTGTCTCCCCAGGGGATCAGTCTATCCTACTGCTCTATTTGATGTACGAGCCCAGAGAGTTTACAACTGCAATGTTTGGAGTGTTTAACTCTGTCAGAATGCTTTTATTTGTAAGTCACTTTGTTTTCACAGTCATGCTCACTCTGGTGACTCATGTCTTTTTAACCAAATTATGGATCTCGCTGTTTCAGAATTCTTCCCCTGATCAATATTGTGACTTCAGGCATCCATTCATGTGCCACAATAAATTATTCTTATACTCTATCTTTGATTGTTTTTAACCCTGGCCAAATTAGCAAAGGGCAGTTTGGAAACAGTGGCCCAAATTCAATTTGTCATGTAATTTGTGGACCGGCACAATTCCATTCTGTTTTTCCTTAAGGGATTTCACCTGAGTGGAGATGGTTGTGGAGGTTCTGGGCTGACAGCCCAGTATTAGAACCTAGTTTGAAACATAATAATTAATATACCACTGCAAACATTTTCAGCTGTGTAGTGCAACATGATTCTTAAATTAAACATGTTTTAAAAAGTCAGGTACATGACATGACATTTCTTTATCAATTAATAGAAGTTCATAGAATGTCATTTTTGCTGTAACCAAATACTTAAAAAATCTGTTGTGCTGTTATAATCTCCAATAAAACTAAAGTGAATCCAGACACCATATTAAGCAGACATAGATTTATTCTATGCATTCATACAAATGCATAAGTCATTTTCACTTCTAAATAAATGTATTAAATAATGCAATTCTTAAAATATTCCTTATTTGACTAAAACTAATGCATATGGTTCCAAAACTATCATTGATTATTTTGCACTTAAAAAAAAATTTCAAGTTTGATTGAGTTTGTATAGCAACAGCAAGCTTTAGGGGGTCTCAGTTTTTATCCCTCTAAGAGAGGCCGACAGAAAGCTTACATCAATGTGAACAGGTCAATAAAGTGACACTTAAAAAAGAATTGCTCATTACGGAGTGAAGCTTCCTGACTGGACAGGTGATGCCTCTGTATTTACTCAAGTGGTCGACAATGCACCATGGGGCCTCCAATTGCTCAAATGCTCAGATGCCTTTTGTGAGCCTGGCAGAGTCATCGATTCAGAGATGGCTATTATGCACTCTGTCTAGAGGAGATGGCTGCTAAAGATAGCCTGCCTCATACATAAAAGCCCAAAATGTTTAAACTAATAACTAATCAAAGAGTTTGGGGGTAAAACATGATCCTTATTTTCAGCACAGAGCTGTAGAAATGTTAAAAATATGATTGCAAGTATACAATGCATTGCGTAGTGCTGTACTACAGTAGTAAAACAGACATATCAAGGGCTAAAAGGTCCAGCTGATTCCCAGGCACTTATTTGTTAAAAGAGGAGACAAAACCTACCCAGGTGAAAGAGGTAAAGGCTGAGTTCATGGCTTGGTGCACACATTTTATTAATGTCTGTAGGTCTGTAGGACTCATAATTATGGACTTGTGGAGGCAAAGAGCAAATATTTACCATCACACACTGTAATTCACTGATTAAACTAAAAACATGCAGCATTAACCTTTTCCAGGCAAAGCTTCTAAGTTCACATTCTTGGGGCCTGCAAAATCATGAACGCAAATAGGTTTAATGATCTCAGCTACTCAGCAGCTGGGGGCTGGACATAATCAAATCTGTCTGCTTGAAATGCTCATACTGGTCACACTGTCCTTGAAACATACAAGTAATCCGGAGAATATATGCACAATTGCATGCAAATGCTCATAAATGCATTGTAGCCAGACATACCAATTACTATGTTTGTTATTGATGACATTTTCATCAAGTGCAGTCGGTGAAGGTTAATTAATTCAGAAGTTAATTCATCAAGCATTAATCTGAAGGTAAATCTAAAGTGCCTGAAATATTTATAGCATCCTTGTTAACGAAGGCCCAAACAATAGCATTTGAAAACACTAAATTGCTTATGCAGGTTTCATTAAGCCTTTACAGTATACAATACTTTACAAAACAGAACAGAATCTTAATCTACCAATAATAGCGTAACAATACAATAGAATGTTGTTGTTGGTGGTGAAGTCTACAAAAAGCAGTTTTCTTGTGTTCTCTCTAACAGGGATTTGGACTCTTGGGCCTTTTCCCTTTGTTCATGCGTTACTTTAAGGATTTAACGTTGGCCAAACTCAGCGTTGCCTTTAGAGCTGTTTCCTATATTCTACTTGCTTTTTCCACCAACACATGGATGGTCTTCTTAGGTAGGTGTCCATCACTAATGACTTTGCCTACTTAATGAATTGTTTAATGCACACATTTTGCAAGATGGTAAAGACCAAAAGCATATTTAAAAAGACACATATTCGAGGTTTAAGTCATAATATTGGTGAAGACATTTCAAGCATTCTACAGTCATGTTATATGTATAATGATTGTACTTAAATTCATCATAATATACTCAATATACACAAACATGAAAATTACAATGTGAGTAAGTGCCATATAATTGTTTATGCCGTTTACTTTTGTGTGCCTGGTCAAGTCACATGTTAACTGTGTAAATGAAAATAATTAACACAACCTCCATCAAAACACATTCAGTGCATATTGAAATTGTAGGTCTCAGAACTTACATGTCCTGAACTTTATTGATTATTTAATGATTCACTCACACTAGGCAATCTGTACTGTGCCTGAGCATGTTTGATCCCAAAAGTGTGGTTTGTGTGAACGCTCTGTACCAGTCCCAGGCTGAACTGTGCTCAGGTACCCAGTGTTTAAAGGGTATGTTTGGGCATGATTCAGTTGGACTCAGTATGCATGCAGTGTTATAATTAACTGTGCCACAGCATGGAACATAAAGTGATCTGTCTTTCGTAAAAAGTGTGCTCTGCCATGGCACAAGATAACTGGGCATTGCCTAACTGACTCCAGAAATGAGGAGAAATTGATTCATTAAACTCAAATTCCTTCTTATAAACAGTGTGCCAAATCTTACATTCTTATGTTCCTGACACACAGCTACTTCTAGTTTGAATAGAGCAAAAGACTACGTTCATTAGACAAATGGTTTTTACCGACCCAGCCACTGCACTGTGGATCAAAAATTCAATGGCCATATCAGATCAGTTGAGGCCCGAAATACCAGTAACCACCACAATCTGCCACAGTTGGGTCCTTATGAAAGTTGGTCCTTAACCCACCATTGCTTGAATTGTAAGACTGTATGAGTTGTAAGTTACTCAGATAAGAGCGTCTGCTAAATTCTGTAAAAGTAAATGTAAATAAATGCACAGCACGTGGGGTGTTAGATGGAGAGTAAAATATTTATGGAATGTTAGACTGAGTGGCAGAGAGGGCACCCAAGGAAGAAAGAGTGGTGAATTGAACAGACTTTAGTGGGTTTGGTGAAAGAAACAGAGTTGATGAGGAGGTGATAGGTAGGTATGTTGTCATGGAGAGGGACATGGAAGGGCAAATGGTGGCAGACAGGGGGAAAGAGTTTGAAGTTGTGTAGCAGGTTAGGGTGATTAAGGATGTAGAAGTGTGCTGAGTGACACAGAGAGTGTGCTGGGAGTGAGATAGTGTTTGGAAGGTGAAAAGGCTACATTAAGAACATGATGTATGAAGAAAATGAGAGAAAGAAGGTTGGATGTTGTGGAGCTAGTAAATCAGTATGTGCAGTGGATTAACAAGGACAAAGTAAGGAGAGCTATGAATAGAAGAGTGGAAGAGTGGAAAGGCATTTGACATAGATGGCATAACAGTGGAGGCATGGTAATGTTTCAAAGAGACGACGGTGGAGTTCTTAACCATGTTTTGGAAAATGAGAAGTAGAAACAAGTGGTTTAGAGGTACCAATTTTAAGGAACAATGATGACATGCAGAACTGCAGTAACAAAAGAGGCATAATGTTGATCAGCCACAGCATGAATTTCTAGGAAAAAGTAAGCAGATGCTAGGCTGACAGAGATGTGATCAGTGAGTAGCAATATGGTTTCATGCCAAGAAAGAGCACTGCAGATGCAGTTTTTCATAGAGAGTGTTGATGGAGAAGTACAGAAAAGTCCAGAGTGGGTTGTGTGTGCCTGTGGATCTCATGAAGCTTATGACAGTGTGAGGATAGTGGAGTATGTATGAAGGAATCAGTAGTGGCAGAGAAGTATGTGATGGTGGTACATGATATTTATGAGGACAGTGATATAGCAGTGAGCAGAAATTGACATACAAATTCAAATTGGAGATTAGGATCAGTTCTGAACAGTTTCTTGTTTGCAGTGGTAATGGACAGGTAAACAGACAATATGAAGAGAGACAAATATGATGTCCAAAGATTATACTATGGTTTGTATTGAGAATAGGGAAAAGATAGGGAGAAGGCAGAGTTGAAGATGGAATTATTTTTATTGGGAGTGATAGAGTTATACAAGATTAGGCTCAAGATAGACAAGTGATATGGCTCAAATTGAGAGTGTTTTGTCCTGTGCAAATATATATATATATAAGCCATGGATGAGAAAACAAGAAAAGAATGCTGAGAATAGAACCACCAGGCTGGAGAATATACATTTGCTGGGGCACTCTAATGTATATATAGTGGGGGAGTGTATCAAATACTTATTTTTTTACTGTATGTATACAAATGTGTATCTCTCTCTCTCTCTCTCTCTCTCTCACTCTCTCTCTCTCTTTCTCTCTTTCTCTCTCTCCCCCTGTCTTTCTATACATACTGCTCACACAAATTAGGGAATATTTAAAAATAAAAAAGAAGTATGAAAGTATAGTCATTAATAACCTGAGGGTAAAGGTATAAGGATGTTGCTAGTACATTGTACATTTCAAGTTCATTCATTCATTCGTTATCTTCCACTTAATCCAACCGGTGCCCACTTATCAACTCTGGGTGCAAGGAGAGGAACAACCCTAGATGGGGTGTCAATCCATTGTAGGGCACACACACACATACACACACACACACACAGTCACACACTAATGGCCAATTTAGAGACACCAATTACCCTAACACACAGGTCTTGCAACTGTAAACCCTAGAGTAACCCACGCAGACACAGGGATGACATGCAGACTCCACACAGAATGAACCCAGGCCACTCCACCCTGAAATTAAACCCAGGACCTTCTTACTGTGATGCAGCAGCTTTACTTAAAGAGTTACTTAAAAAAAATAGAAATACAAACAGGCATAAATGTACTTTGATTATTTCACCATGTGATGTACTGAAAACTCTACGTTATTAAGATAAATTCTAGTCCGACAAGGTGGCTGTTGGAATATTTAATAAAATTGCCATTTTCAACCTACCAAAGAACTGTAATCTTTCCCAAAAAAATCGATTAAATATTCCAACAGCCACCCTGCCTGACTAGAATTTATATACATGGACTACATTTAGGATTCCGTCTGAAATTTTCCTTTGAAGTGTTTCCATCTCTGAAAAAGCCCCATTTACAGACCTACCTAGCTGACTGCATCATTCACTGTGGACTGGCAGTGTAGTGGGGAGAGACCGATCGATATTGATATACATAATTAGATAAATGGTTGTTGAAATTGTTATTCTAATCGACCTGGAGAACTAGGGAGCTTTGACAGGGAGATGAGTGGTGGCTGTAGTGAATAAGCAACAGCTGGAGGAGGCATCTGCATTCCACTCTTTTCTGTTGACGGTAATAATCAGTACACAGTGGCATCATGCAGAACTCACCATCTTCATTTCTATGCAAAAGCACGTGTGCGAGAGTGTGTAAATGGGTGGGATTCAGCAAGACTTATCCCAGATAATCAGAGCAATAAGTAAACATTTAGTGTGTCTTTTTGAGACACTGGTTCTGCAGCATACTCATTCTAAACCAGAGTTCCACTTAGAATGGGCTGAGAAACATACATGTGGATGAAACTATTTAATGAGTGAGCATTTAAATGTTTAACATTTGCACATTGGAATCTATGATATATTCAGGCCCGTGAGTATTTACCACAATGGTAACTACATTCACATTTGCTTAGTACATGTAAAGCACATCTCTATTTTGAAATGCAGCTTTTTATAGAAAGGATTTCAAAGCTTTTTATATTTCTCTACATAGTGGCTGTTGTAGGAACTCCAAGTGGGATCACACAAGCAGTGATTCGCTCAGTGTCCTCTGCCATCGTGGGACGTGATGAGCAAGGTAGGCTTCAAAGTAGATATTTCAGGTTGAAATGCAGGAAGAATTTACAATTGGCAAGCAGTCTATTCAGTTGCTAATACCTTTGTCAGTAATAACAAGTGCATTCTAAACAATTACCAATGTAATAATATAGAAGTTATAAATATGGTATTTTAGTGCTTACAGTTTAGCAGCATTTTAAAGAGATCTTGACTTGCACAGTCTACCAGGAAGGCTAATTAAACTGTACATATATTTGGATGACAGTAATTGGTGTAAATCAAACTTTGAATCATATAGGCCACATAGGCATCTATATACATTTTGTATTCGCATACGAAATACATTATACATTATTACTTTATTACATAGTACAAAATATAACCACAATACACACTGTTTATAAAAAATAGGGGATATAACAAAAAGAAATATCCCTAAATTTTTGTGAGCAGTATATTTGCCATTACCTACTAGTTTTTAAAAATATATTAGTATGTCAGATATACTACCCCTTAGATGCACATGAAGATATTTTATGATGTATAATATAGAACTATGCTTTAAAGATAATGGTTCTTTTGCTGGGGCTCCACCCCACCTGCCCTTATACACCTGCACATACCTGTATATAATAAGTTCATAGCCATCTCTGTTTTCAGATCAAAAATACTTATTCCATATTGTGTATAATTCAGTGTTATCCATGGTTTCTGGCAAAGACAGGAAATCTTAAACAATGGTAATGGGAGACTGCTGTAGCACCCTTCATCCTGTGTTAAATCACACAGTTGTGTTTGATGTATTTATGTTACAAAATGTGTTGTCACACAGCTATGAGCAAAGCTGTAGAAAATTACGTCAGAAATTGTTTATTATTCTCAACAATTTGGTTACCTATAGGTGAATAGTGTGTTAATGTTATTTTGAAAATAGCAATTAAGGACCATTTTAGACACAGTCTATAGGGGCTAAGTGTTGTTAACAACTATTAAACATGCTATTAACAGTGTTAAAATAATTATCACCCTTAAAATTTGGGTGGGTAACACATATTTTGACACCCCTGGTTTATACATACACTGAATAATGTATATCATTTAAAATAGTTTGCATGACAGTTTTTTGGTCAGTGAACATGCTGAAAAATAGCTTTAATATATATAAAACTATGCACCACACTGGCCACTTTAAACCCTGAATTTAATACATCTACACATTCTTTCCAGCTAGACCCAGAAACAATTATTGAGTCCACAATAAAGGCCCACTGTCAAGTGTAACTGGAAATGGTATTTTAATTGCTACTAGCAACAAGAGATATGACTTGTGCTTTTACTGTTAATCTGTCGTTTGTCGGGCATGTGATTGTGCCAGTAGCTGAACGCTGTAGATGCTAATCACCATTTTCCACTCATGGCTCCCTAATGAGAGGCAAAGCTGTGCACATTAATTAGATGCCTGAAAGTCATTTTTAGTGCTGTGGTTTTAAGCAGTTTTTTAGTTGTTGTTGTTGGCTTTTTTGTCCAGTTTGTAATGATGTCCATTTTAAATTCTGCCTGTCCTTAAAACCAATCTTTTCCATTATACAAGATATGGCATAAACAGATTTAAGAATATTAGCATACGTTTGATGGATAGATGTATTTGAATTACTTTTCTAGTTGCAAAGCACCATCTACTGACCAGTTAAATGTCATTCCTAAAAATGTGCTCGCAGTGATTAATATACAAGTATATTTTGTCATTTTAGACTTGTCTCTTGTGTTTAAACTGCTCCTGGAACTAAAAAGACAGGATTTACATGATTTACATTTACATTTACATGGGCTATTTTGAAAAATATATGAAAAAGTATTTCGTTTAATAAAAAATAAAGTATTAACACTGTCACAAAGTATTTCAGGGTTACATACATAGTCTTTAAACCAACCAAATAACCCTGCTATCCCCCAATCCAACAACAACCACCACCACCATCACCATCATTACCGCCATCACCATCACCACCATTACCACTATCACCACCATCATCACCACCACCACTTCTCCCTTTTGCCCTTATACCGCCCACTTTTACCATCTGCCCCTCCGCCCACCACTATTCCTGTATGATGATTTTTCAATAATATGTTTTTATTTTAAAAAATTAATAATGAAATATCTCTATTTTCTGAGCCAATGTGGCCATGCTTGAGTTGCGTAGACAGATGGAGAAGCTTTTGTTTACTCTTCCTCTGAAACATGCTCTCCTCACCATCCTGCTGTGCTGGTTCTTTTCTGCCATGTGTTTTTAGATTGTATGTCACCAGAATTTTACATTTAGCATTCAGAAACACTGTCAACTTCACATCTGATCAATAAGGATTCCCTGCTAGAGACACTTAAAGATGCTCTCATGCACGTCAGCTCATTCTACTCCAGTTAGTCAGAGCTGCCCCAGAGTTCACTACTGCATGGGAAGAAATGTTATCAGCGTATATCAAACCAATTCTTATGTGTTCACTTCAATCACCACATTGTGTGGACACTTTTAAGTCTGCATTGCTCTGCACAAGCACAAATTCCTAAGCCTAGGTTTATACTTACAATATGCATAGTAAAAACAAACATTTGGAATAATGAGAGTCAGAAAATGTAATTAAAACAAAGACCTTAAGCCGGTACTTTTAAAGCTACCATTAGTTTCTAATGGCCTGACCTTAATTCCACAGGTGCCATGTTTTCCTTCTCAGCCTCAGTGGAAGCCAGTTGCATCCTCATTGCGGGCAGCTTATTCAACGGCCTGTACCCCCAAACGTTGCCCACCTTTCCTGGCATGCCCTTCATCATCATGTCTGGTTTCTGCATCATCGTCCTTATATTAATGCAGTAAGTGACATTGTGGGAGAGGTGCAGAGTCAATTGCTATATTATTATGTATTAATACCAGTACTTTCTGGGTTATACAGAGTATTTAGTATTTGTTAAAACGCCTAACAACCCTGGTGTCCTTTGTCATGAACTGAAGCATTGTAATGATATCATATTAATATGGCTTTTGGGCATTATAAGTGATTGCCACTCTTTTCAAGAAGGACATTTCCATGGAAAATGCCTTAAATCCCTTTCTCTATTTCACAAACACATAGTGTTCTTTTAATGCTTCTCTTCCAAATGATTTGGCATAATGTCCATAAAGAATACATAATTAGCTCTAATGTGCTGTAATTGCACTGACAAGGAATTCCATGCCTTAATTTTATTTTTTGCTAATGAGATTGTGGGTGCACATAAACATCAGTTTGTCTTAAAAACAGAGCTTTCCGCCTGGTTGCCTAAGGCATGCATTGCTTTTATTCTTATTTTGAAATTCGCATTGAAAAATATATTGGACAACATTTTTTCTCAAATATTTTGCTTTCTGACAAATAACGTGAGATTATTATCAGACATTTATTAGTGATTTGAATTACATAAATAAATAAACTTTGTCAGGTCATTTGATTCTAATCGAAGTATCAGATAAAGATAACTAGGCATAAATGGTTAAACAGCTGGATCAGTTATGTCATTTTCTACATCTGGTTCATATGTTGTGGCATCTTTATCTGGATCATCTTGGCTCCATGTCTCTGGTGACCTCTGACTACCTCTGTGCCAAGTTTTCAGGCTCGTGTGAAGCACAGAGTTTTGTCTTAGTCACCAATTGTTCATCCAAAATAGAACTCTATAAGCTTCCGAAATAAGACTTATAAGACTAACGATGTCTTACACATTGAAGAGCCATTTCTGCTGTATTAACTCTTTTGGAAGACAGTAAATCCTGTTGATATTAATATGTATACTAGCAACCCTATTACCTGAAGAACATGTGTCAACATGTGATGAAACAGTATTTGTGAATGTGAAGAGCTATCATATCCAGCATTGTCTTCCAGCATTTAACTCGACTAAACATGTCCAGGCATGCCTAAGACAAGACTCCGAACTGAACTAAAATTACATGTGGTTCTGGGGTAATTTCCACTTCCAAGGGAGGAAACTTGGTTGATTTGGTCCACTGCACTATTATATTGGAATGGATGTTAGGAGGACAGATAGCTGAATATTGCTGAACGATTAAAGGGGTGATTTAAATTGCATTATTGCATTGCTTTATAGTTAAATATGTACAATATACTCATTGACAAAAAAAATCTACCCACATAGACTTGGATTGCTGCAAAACTCTGCATTCTGTTTTGTCTCGGGTAGATATGTAAATGATCACAGGTGTACTACTGTTGACTACTAGACCTGCCTCTGCAATGCACTTAAGGACATTTTGGCCAGTTGACAGACATTGAACTGACAGAGGGTGCATCATTGAACTGAGAGAAGCAGGATGGGTGCTTTGAAGAACTAGCTGTTAGCAGGTGTTGGGAGCAGTGGTTCCATGATGGCACAAACAGGCTCTGGGCGACCCAGACAGACCACCAGTAGAGAGGAGCATTTGATCTACTAACAAGCATGAGCAGTTACCATAGTTTTATTGTCTACAATCCAACACAGATGGCACCTTAACTATATATTCTTGTCGCTGCCCAGACTATTTTCAGGTGCTTAGCAAAAGGAAACTTGTTGTCCTAGCTCCCATTACTTTCCCTGCCACTGACAGCCAGCCACTCTCTTCTTGTGGTGTTGCCAGTGGTGTTGTGACTGAAAAAGCTGGAATGCTATGGAGTGGAACCATATTGTCGATTTTAGGTTTTGGGATCCGAAGTCAGTTGTGTTCTATTATGGAGGTTTGTGGTGAGTCCTTCAATTTTACCTTTGCAGCACACTGCCCCAACTGCTGGTGTGATGATCTGGTGAGCTATTGCAAACAGTCAGTCAGCCCTAGTAACCCTAGTAGTGATAGGAGGGGCACTAACAACTCAGTGATATATGCAGGACATCCTGTGGCCACATGCTGTACCACATGGCAGGGCTTTTCAGCTGGATACTGCCACCCACACACAGACCCAGTGTCTAATCAGTCCTGCATGTCCTCCCCATGTCTGTGTGGGTTTACTCCGGGTATTCCGGTTTCCTCCCACAGTCGAAATACATGTGTGTTAATGGGTTAATTGGTGTTTCTAAAGTGGTCCTTAGTGTGTGGCCGTGTGCATGACTTTGTGTGTGTATGTGTGTGTGTGTGTGTGCTTTCTACAATGGATTGACGTCCCATCTAAGGTTGTTCCCGCCCTTGCGCTCAGAATTGCCAAGTGGGCACCGGCTGGCCTGTGACCCCGTGTGGATTATGTGGAAGATAATGAATGAATGTTTATTGTCGACAAGTGTATATACTTCTACATTTCTCTAAATAATGACAAGATCTGTAAATGTAGTAAATAATGACAGGTTTATCGGGAGAGAACACTACCCATTAGAAACTCACTTGTCCTGCAGGAATTATTTTAATGACTGAATGCAAAAGTTCTATCTACATATTCAAACATTACTAAATACTGAATACTAGACCGTTTTACCCATTACATTTGTTCATTATCAATTTATTGTTGATTGTTAGCAAATCCTTAATTGGTTGGCATGATCACATAATAAAGTCATTGTTCCATAGCCAACACATCATTTAGTCTAGCTAATTAGACAAATGTGAGCAACTGTTTCAAAGCTCTTTGCTGCCTGATTTTTACCTTCAATTAGTAACTATAAAGCAATCATATTTTGATCAGGGTACAGATTAATACTACTTTAAGCTGCAGAAAGATATTAAGAGAAATAAATGTAAATAAATATTCTTAAAATGTTTGTTTGAATCCACCTCGTAATCATGTAGTTCATTCACTTACAGTGGGTACTGAAAGTGACTAACATAAAAAAAGTTAATTTTATTTCTCATTAATGTACATTCAGTATCCCATCTTGACAGAAAAAAACAGACATGTAAAAAAAAAATTTCAATTAAAAAAAAGAAAAAGAAATATAACATGGTCAACAGTATTTAGACTCTTTGCTAAGTATTTAGTAGAATTACCATTTAGAGCTAGTACAGCCATGAGTCCTCTTGGGAATGATGCAACAAGTTTTTCACACCTTTGATTTGGGAATTCTCTGCCATTCTTCCTTGCTTCTTGAGCACCCTGGAAGAGGTTTTGTTCCAGGATATGTCTGTACTTGGCCGCATTAATCTTATCTTCAATTGCAACCAGTCCTGTCCCTGAAGCTAAAAAACACCCCCATAGCATGATCCTGCCACCACCATGTTTTACTGTTGGGATTGTATAGGGCAGGTGATGAGCAGTGCCTGGTTTTCTCCACACATACCGCTTAGAATTAACGTCAAAAAGTTCAATCTTCTTCTCATAAGACCAGAGAATCTTATTTCTCATAGTCTGGGAGTCTTTCATGTGTTTTTGGTAAACTCTATGCAGGCTTTTATAATGCCATAAAGCCCTGACTGGTGGAGGGCTGCAGTGATAGTTGACTTTGTCTCCCTACTGCATCTCTGGAGCTCTGCCACAGTGATCTTTGGCTTCTTCTTTACCTTTCTCACCAAAGCTCTTCTCCCACGCTTGCTCAGTCTGGCTGGACGGCCAGGTCTAGGAAGAGTTCTGGCCATCCCAAATTGGAGGCCACTGTGCTCTTAGGAGCCTTGAGTGCTGCAATTTTTTGCAACCTTGGCCAGATCTGTGCCTTGCCACAATTCTGTCTCTGAGCCCTGGGCAGTTCCTTCGATGTCATGCAATGTGAACTGTGAGATCTTATATAGACAGGTTTGTGCCTTTCTTAATCAAGTCCAATCAGTTCAATTAAACACAGCTAGACTCCAATTAAGGAGTAGAACCATCTCAAGAAGGATGAAAAGAAATGGATAGTTTGTGATTTAAATATGAGTGTCACAAAGTTACTATGAAGCCTTACGTGAGCACATTGATTTAGCTGTTTAGCCATTCATAGGTTATTGCCTCCAAATCCATTGTGTCTTGCCAATTCCCACTGTCCCAAAATTGATGCATTATCAATACATTTCTTTATAAATGAATTGCTCTGCCAACTCAATCACATTTACAACTTAGAATTAGTCTAACCCTGAAAGTGGTTAAACACTGACTCTTTTTTCCCATGAAATAAAAGAAACACCTCATGTGCATGTTAGTGGCAGTATTGTTAGTAGCATGTCATTGGAGTATCTTTAACAGGATGAGGCTGACCTTAACCTGTAGTGGCACTAGCACTGCTTCATTCATATGCATTTAGCTGATTTCTGAAAAAAACAATTAGCAGTTAAGTCCAGTTTTTCTCCTGTTATCAGATCAGTTCAAGGAGAGGGAACTTGTTAGCAACCTATAACCTTGAGTCAATTGCACTTCCACCAAAAAACAATTAGATGACATGATGGATTATGATGAAGTCCATGTAACAGGTTGTAGTGTTTATCAACCGTAGTTTGTGATGAAATGCTTTGACTCTTAACATGCCACTTTGTTGTAAAATTGCAGTGCTGCCTACTGATTACTGGATAATTAAGAAAACTAAGTACTTTAAACACATTAATTACTAGTGATGCCATTCCCCAAAACTGAATGTGAGCTGTAATAATATAGAAGCAACACAAAAATAGCTAAGAATGACAATTTAGACCATATTCTCCAAGTTCTCAGTGCCAGTATTTTGAGGGTAGAAGTACTAAATTATTGACGTGTGGCAGTACTCAGATGATGAGCTTAGGACTCTGGTTGAAAAAGCATCTTCTTTGTCCTGATTATACCTGGTTTAACAGCAAGTACTGTGATTAGACCATAAATGAGTTTTCAAAACTATACAATCACCATAAGCTCTTTCTCTTTCTCTGTCACATTCTTTCCACTCCATTATGCCACGAGTTACTGAATTGCTTCATTTTTAGATCAGCTTTGACTGCTGGATCTCAACTGACACACATGCCAGGTTGACAATAAACAACCCTACCACTCTCCATTACCAGCCTTCAAATTGATTTTGACACACATTTTGATGTTCTTCCCCAGACTCTATAATTAAGTGATTGTCTTTTGTAATGAAGGTATTAAGTAAAGCACTGGCGCAGTAAGAGTTCCGTGTGGTGGTTAGTGAAGTGTGGCATGGTTATCTTGCCGAGCCTATAATTATACACTAATGCATTGCTCCTTGGTTCTCGGCCTGTTTAAGTCTTACAGATTCTGCAGACATAACCATTTCCCTTCACTCTACCACAGCAAGAAAATTCAATCAGCAGTTGCCACACATAGTCCATAATTGAACCAGGGAAGTGATAGGTGTACAGTCACATGCTTAGATCAGAATGAAGTCTCAGACTGCTTAATACGCCATTTGATTGTCACTTTAAAAAAAGTGTTTGATTTGTCTCGATTAAAAGTGAATTTTAATGTGAAACATGGTTAACACTACTCCTACTGAGGGGCACAAGATCTGTGTCACATTTTACATTATTAATACATTTGAATAATGAGATATTACTTTATTTCCTAACATATATGAACCCTGAATTATTATACTTTAGACTTGTTATGTGCTACCATGCGTTTCTAAGGTAGTTTATGCCCATTGATTTAACTGTACCAAGTTACTGTTACCATTAATTGTCACAGTTGCAGTATTCATCTTTGATGCCAAATGTTAAATGTGTTCATGAGAATGCTGTGACAAGACATTGCGAAAGCCATCATATTATGTCATAACATAACATTAAAATCATTAATATTACTAAGGTATAGTAAGCAAGCTATAAAAATGTAAAGCCCATTATTATGCTGCCATAATGTAAAATTGCATTATATTTTTGAAAGTGGCACTTGAGACCGTCACAGTCAAAACACGTTATTATGGTGTGACAGTGACAGTGACAGTGAAGTGGGTGTCATTACAGATGTCATAAAACATTAACTAAAAAGAAAAGGTAAAAAATAGAATGTGATAGCAAGTTATCCTGGTATCAAACACTGACGTTATCGCTGGACATACACTGCCTTGACACCTGCCATGACATGTAAGACATTTATACTATGCAGGATTATAGGCTTATCAGGTATGATAGAGAAACTATAAGTATGTGAAGTCTAGATTCCTCCTTGAATTCAACTCATAGGTGCTATCATGCAATTTAGATTACAAGTGTATGCTGTTTAACAGCCATTCAATCAGCATCAACAGAGAAGACAACAGACGTTGTCGGGCTGAGGTTGCCTTCACAATCTCATCCGACTGCCTTCACCCAGGGCACCTCCCCTTTTTTCCTACGTATGGCAGCGATGTCAATCACCTCCTCACCTCAAGCTCAGGCACAGGGGCACTGGGGCTGGCACCGGAACAGGTTCCAACTCAGAGAGTGGGACTGGAGCGATCGGCGTGTTCCGGACAGGATTGGGACAGTCAGATAAAACTGGAATGGCTGACAGGACGGAACCATGGGATGACCATGGGAGTAGCTACCATGGAAAACTTGGGATCCGGCATAGGCACAGGTCTGTCAGCAGGAACTGGGACATCCGCCGGGGTAGGTGCTGCAGCATGGGCTCTCTGGGGGACTAAGAAAGAAATAATCAAAGCTTTAACGGGTGAGGTGGGAACCGCAGCTGGGACTAGAGGGGACGCAGCTGTGGGGCATGTGGCAGCCACGTTCCTTCCTGAATGCTCCCACGCCCGGTCCCTGAGGTCCCTGAGCGAAGGCAGCTGGATGAGATCACAAATGCAACCTCATCCTGACAAAAGTCTTAATTGTTCCTTGTTTGTTCCCCAACTACCTAGATATTCTCATTAACCTATAATTATATAAACTGGTTCATATACATTTATTAGGCCTCTGCTTCACCTCACTGATCTTCCCTGTTGTTTGCAGTGCTGTATATCAATGCACCCTTGGTTTTCGTCAAACAAAAGTATCAGCTTTTTCATTCAATAATCACTTTAGTTTTCTGCAGTATCTCTGATGTTTTAATGCATCTTTGCACACAGTTCTCTTGTGAAAATACCATTTATGATTAAATTACAGTAGCACAGAAAGACGTTCAGCAACCATTCCTGTCAATTCTGCCATTTCTGTCCTCTGCCTATTGCCCATGGGATAAATTGCATTCAATATGTGTTCAAGGCATCACCAAGGTCTTGCCAGATATTTTTTGCACTCAACCAGTGATGGTGTGCATATGTGTCTGTGTGAAAATGGGAAAAAGATTTGTAACTTATCTGTAGGACCTCCTAAGGAGGAACGTGTGGAATACTGATGAGAGTTGCGAGATAATGAGAGACATAATGATGGCCAAGTCAGTTTGGCAGAATAAAGAAGAAAAGAGCTTAACAGAGTGGCTAATGCAAATCAGAGGCCCAGGAGAATCTAGGTTTAAGATCAAATGTACCCTATCCAAAAAGCACCAGTCATTTTCCTTAACAAATACGATGGCCTGTAAATTTCTATATGTACAGTATCTATTTGTTGATACTATTTGTTACCACTAGTGATATCTAGACCTGTGTATAGAACTTAGCTACTCATCCTGATGAGAGTAGTTCTTAGCCAGCAAAATCTGGTTGTCGTTTGGAATGCATTGTGCATTTCATTTTAAATTGAATTATTAACGGATTGATTTTGCAATAGCTGATGTTCATTGATGAAAGAATGAGCAGTCTGTTAAACTAATAACGATTAATAACTATGTTGTCATTCGTGTAGCAAAACTAAACTGGAAAAACAGATTTTAGAGCTGGTTCTTTAATATAATTTATATCATTCATTGCAGTGCTGAAAACTGTAAAGGCAGTTTGGTCGCCTTGCATGGTGATCAGCAGCCTGATCAGTATGCATCCTAGCCTGTATTGTAGCCTATAACTCCTTGTTTACTAATCCTGGGTTTAGATGATCCTTATCTTGTAAGTTATCGAGGGGATCTTGGTAAGCATACTGTTTTTTAGTTACATGCATGCCAGTATTCAGCTGCTACAATTGCAAACTAATGGGGATTTGTTGAAGTTCTCTGACTGACGTAGGCACCAAATTGATTCGGTGATTAAGTCCACTTAAATCCACTGCTTCAGCAAGCCTTTTATATAAGCATGCTTCAAGCTCAAAAAAATACACAGGGTAGCCGGTCAATACTTTTCTCTTGCTTAATTGTTTATTTATTTCCCACTCCCATTGAAGGAGCGGTTATTGGCTTTTGCCTGAAGGAGACTAGGTACTTGGATGAACAGCAAGCTTTTTCCTTGGGTGCATCACAAATATGAGTGGCAGTTTTCTTTCAAAATGCACCTGAAGTGCGTGACTACTGTGTAGACACCACAACCTCTTGTTTTATGGTCTTGAAATTGCTGAAATCTTGAGTAGTCATTGTGATGCTCTAAAAATCAGTTTGTCATTCAAACGTATGCCCAATTTAATCTTTGATGACTACCTTGAAAATAAGCTGGTATACAGCAAGTAGAATGCAAAGCATTTATCTTAACATTTCCTTCTGGGTTCTATAACAGGAAAAATTTTCATGATATCGCTTGTTTAAAAGGTGGGCCACTGTCACTTTTTATACTTGTGAATTTGTATCTGTCTTGCTACTGTTTTTATGTGAATGTATGAGCCTCATAAGCAGATGCACCATTTTGTTTCAGAAAATACAAGAAAAATATTTGTCGTTCTGGAAATACACCAAGACTTCTTCGATAACCTATTATGTCTACAAATCAATTATGTCAACAAATGATGCTTACATCAGAGCACTTTTCGCGTCAGGTGGTACAGTGGCACCCATGATGAGTTCCATCACCTCACAGCACCAGAGATTGTCAGTTCAATCCTGCCTCCAGACTCCACCAGTATGGGATTTGCTGGTGCTCCCCATATCCGCATTTTCTCTGGGTAATTCACTTACCTCCCATGTGCAATGTGCTAGATATACAGTCGTGGCCAAAAGCCTTAAGAACTGCATATAAAAATCATAAAATTTTCTGCCTCAGTATTTTTAGAACTTTTCGTCAGGTGTTTATATGGTATAATTAAGTACAACTGTATGCATTGCAAATACATCCAGTTTAAGCAAAGACTTAATATTTACAGTGTTGACCCTTTAAGACTTTTGCAATTCTGCTTGACATGCTGGATATCAGCTTCTGGGCAAATTCTTGAATGATGGCAACCCATTCTTACCTAATCAGTGCTTTGTGTTAATCAGTTTAGCTTTTTTTTTTATTAATCACAGGTTCTCAGTGGATTGAGATCTATGTATGGTCTCAGGATGCTTCATTATTAGCTTGACACAGGACTCATGGTAGCACTCACCTTTTCTTCTCCAGAAAATAATAATTTTCCAGATGTCCCAATGTTTTCATCAGAGAAAATAACTTTACCCCAGTCCTATCCAGTTCAATTCATATACTTCCTGAAGAATGTCAGTCTGTCCATGATGTTTTTCTTGGAGGGAAGTGGCTCCTTTGCTGCCCTTCTTGACACCAGGTCATCCTCCAAATGCCTTTGTCTCACTGCACGCTCAGATGCACTCACACCTGCCCTCTGCAATTCCTGACCAAGTTCTGCACTGGTGGTGACCTGATCTACATGTTAGCAGGCCTGGTCTGAGGTAAGCAGGCCATTTTGTAGGGCTGAAATGCAGTATTTTTTGTGATGTGGTCATTGTCATGACAGGGAATAACTTTGCAATTAATTGCAATTCAACTGATTACTCTTCACAATCTAGAATCAATATAAATTGCCACCATAAAAACTGATGCAGCAAACTTTGTAAAAAAGTTAATTTGTCCCATTTTCAAAACGTTTGGCCATGACTGTACAATCAGTATATGTAATATAAATGTGTCAGTTTGACAACTACAGTTGTTCCTGTCACAAATATGCAATTTATTTTCATGCGAAACTGAATATAGGAAATACCTTAATTAATTATTAATTGAATCACCTTCAATTTAGTGAGTCTTTATGGTATTATTTGTCACGACGGGTGAAGGATCGGAGGCAAACGCGACGTGCGGGAAAACCAGGTTTATTGAAACTAAATAAACGGAAC
>JAUZST010058550.1:0-23572 GCA_034779995.1 Parotocinclus haroldoi
ACATTGTGTTGTAGATCGTTTCGAAAAACTTGTTTGCAAATTTATTTTTCAATGAACAAAGTTCGTAAGCAACAGTATTTCTTGTTTGTACGTTCACTATACGTGTAAATCGTACAATAAAGGTTTAAAAAACATTTAATATATTACATAAATTAAAGCACGTCCCGTCTTGTAACAAAGAGCATGTTCGTTTAATCGGACCAGCCAGTTATTAGAATCAAACGATCGCGTCCGGATGTGGTCCGATTAACCGGATTCGACTGTGTCACCAAATTGTTGTGAATAGTATATTTAATCCTTTGTGTGTGCATGTGTGTTTTGCGTGTGTTAGGTCGGCTACAGCAGCTTCCTCAATCCCTCGGCCAGTCTGCGCCCACAGTTGTCCATATCATTGCTTTCAAAGTGTGACTGATGCACAGAAATCATTCTGTTTTATACTATTATAATAAACGTTGCACCATTTGGAGCTCCTGTTTTATATCTGCAGCCTTTCAGCTTTACAGCTTTGGCACATGCTTCGGAGATCTGTAAATCTGAATTAATAGCTGCAATGGATGTCTGTGCAGTTTATGACACTTCCATTTGCTCTCAGATCCAGCCATCTGCAATATCCCAGGATATTTGTTTTTGTTTTGATTTGCTCTCCTTCTCACTACAGCCAGGAATGCCGCCAACATTGAAGGACGTTTGTTGTCAGTGGAGTATCAACAGATCTTAATGCACGTGAGACTGCAGTCTGTCACTTTCAGAAACATCTAGTACATTATTCACTTTTGAAATGAACAGGAAATATAGGTTTTAAGGGTAATAAAAGTAGTTCAGGCACGCTATAGTAATGGTTATTTGATAAGTTGACAAAATACTTACAGTATGTTGTATGCTTTTGTTGAGCATGATAGTGCAAATATGGCGTAGTCAATCAATAGGATTTAGTTCAGTTGACTGTGGAGGAAAGCTCTTTTTGTTGTTGCAAATCTATGGAGTGTATGTTCTGAATCATTATCCTGCTGCACTATGTATCCTTCTTCCCACCAAAGATCCAAACAGGCATTTTCACTAGTGGTCTCACACTTTTGGCTCTCACTGTACATTACATGTCTGATAGTTTCAGGCCATTGTTTTCGACCACAACTCCTACAATTGCAACAGATTTGCCTCGTATCCTGCCAAATACTGTATGCGGACCTGAATATACGAGGTAATGAAATATCTGTAATTAGCTGAATAAAACAAAGCCTGAGGCTATTTGGATTGTTTTCTGAGTAACACGGTACTGATCTGATTATAATACCACTATAAAATAGTAATAATAATACAAATAAAATACAATAAAAACGTAGCAATAGAACATGAGAGAGAGTGCGGTTTTTGAGCCGTGGTTAAGTTGCAGGCATGATGTTATTTGCGACAACACAGTACCTCGATTTCTACTGCAGTTTTTAAATATAAACAAACAAAACACATAAAAGAATCCCTGAATTTCGGACTGAATATTATTTATTACTGACAATACCGTCCGCCAATAGGTAGGTCTGTGATAAATAAGCTGTTGCTATGCAACGGTAATAATTCCCTACCTTAATTCCCTAACGCATATGCTTGATGTAACACCACCACCAACAGTTTAAAGGCAAACTGCAAATATGTGAAGATTAATTGAAAAAAGAACTAAGAAAAGCTTGTTGTTACTTGGCAACGTGTCAGCAGAAAGCCATGCTGATATTAGTGAGAACAGCTTCTTGTAAGGTCAGAACTAACTGTTGTATAATTTCGTATTCATGGGAACCGGAGTAATATAAATTAACGATGTTCAAGCCGGACAAGTGAAATCAACAGGTTATAACACCATGAGCCAACACACACACTGATTTATGATTTATCTCTGGAGCGTGTAAAGCATGATGTGTATTTGTCATACAGCTTCCGAAAGAAAGTTATCCTGCAGTGCATCATTTAACCTGCTGCTTTGATGTAGCCTTCAAACATTATATAAGATATACAGTAATCGATTTTTTAGAGGACTGCTCAGAAGTGTACGGTTAAGACCTATTGATCTACTTAATAAATCAATCTCTCATTCACACACACTCTTTCTTTCACACACTTGCTTGTATGTAGTGCGCTTTTCAAGTTTTTTCAAATTTGAAATTGCGCAAAGAAAATATTAAAATCACCTCAAAAACATTTTACTCTAGGAAAAGAGGTGGAAAAGTCACGGGTTAAAAGGATGGTTTTCATACAAACGATGACGAGACTACCTGTAAGTATTTTACAACTTCCTTTTATAATATACAGTTCTGCTCAGAAGCCTGGCCCTGGCAGAATTTGTAATCTTTTGGTGGGATTTAAGAGAATATGAATGATAATACAAAAACCTGGTCTTCTATTCATGATTTGTGGTTTGGTGAAGCCATTTATTATCAAACAAATTTGTTTGTTCTTTTTAAATCATAATGACAACAGAAACTACCCAAATCACTGTAAGATATCTTGGTGTGTCGCTAAAAGCAATGAAATTTCAGTGCCACCTCTAAACATCGCATCGTACATCATATAAAGTTCATTCTCATAACTGTAGTGGATGGAAACGCACCTTTTTTGTGAATAGCAATTTATCTGGATTCAGATTGCGAACAACAAAATGGACCAATATACATTCATTTACAACGCACCTACATACATACAAATAATCATATAACCCAATAACTGAAGGTAACCAATCTCCTATTCTCAAGATCAAAACACAACTTGCGCAAAACAATTGAAAAACATTTGGATAGAAAGCTTATGATTTGCCATTGCGTTACTCTTTAATATCCACCAATAATTGACTTTTTTGCTTTAAACTGTTTTTTGATAGGTACAGTCTTGCCAGATCATGGGAAACAGCACAATTTGTTTACTTCTAAGATGACCTTACACATTTCTTTTTCTTTCCAAATGTGTTAAAGGTGCAGAAAAAGTGTGTGGACACTCAAAACCTTTACCAAAATCATGGTTAATAGCATGGTGTTTATCCCTGCTTTATTGCTCATAAATAAACCTGACTGTGATGTCAGGGAACTGGTGTTAGACATTAAGCCCTGGCTTTACTTTTGGTGTTTAAACAAGATACCATAGCAGACCCCATATCTCAAAGGAGTTAAAGTTAAAGTGTTTCAACAAAGTTGGTAAATTATGGACGTCTTTATGAATTTGGGCAAGTCAGAAATACAAGTGATGGAAACTAATAAAAGGTGTCATATTAATTCACAGCAATTATATACAATATCTCACAAAAGTACAGCTCTCACATTGTCGTAAATATTTTTATTCTGTATTTTCCTGGGACACTGAAGATCTGACACTGTTACAATGTAATTAGTCTATAGCTTGTATAACAGTGTATATTTGTTGTGCCCTCAAAATAACTCAACACACAGCCATTATTGTCTAAACCGCTGTAAACAAAAGTGAGTACAAATAAATAAAAATGACCATGTGGCCACTATTATGCCTTAACCTTCTTGGGCATGGAGTTCACTAGAGCTTCACGGGCTGCCACTGGAATCCTTTTCCAGTCCTTCATGACGACATCACGGCTGGTGGATGTTAGAGACTTTGCGCTCCTCCACAGATGCTCAGTGGAGCTTATGTCAGGCGGTGGTCGTCTTAAAAGGTGTGTTATTAGGTTGAAATACTGCCCTGCCCATCTCTTAACAAAATCCTTAGAGTGTTCTTTACCATGAGGTGACATGTTGAACTTCCAGTGATACAATCTTGTAGACTGATTACATTACATTGCATCAAAGTGTCAGATCTTCAGTCTTGTCCCATGAAAATATAGAATAAAATAGTTAGCTACTATACATCCTTCACACCCATATACAAATTAAATAACACCTCATGCCCAGATAAACTGATTCAACTTTCTTGGATTTTATAACCTGAATTATGGAGCATACATCAAGACATTTTTTTTCACATTTCACATTTATTGGAATTTTTCCAGTAAAAATGCCATACCTTATTATTTTTTCACTGACTTTAATATTTGGTATAATATTTAGCATTATCTCCCATATTTCTACTGAGCATAAACGACATATTACCAGATGTTTAATTGTTTCGTCGTTTGACTCAACGACAAAGGAAATAACTCACCAAGAAGGAGTTGGTAATAAACTTTATACATGTGTGTGTGTGTGTGTGTGTGTGTGTAATGATGATGATATACATGCATGTAAGTAATTACAATATTAGAATGCAAGGAACTGTGTTTTGGTAAAAACTGTACAATTGAATGGCACCATTCTTCCTTCAAGGATTTCATTTATTTGATGGATGAAGATCCTGTAGATCCATTATCTCTCTGTACTTCCCATTAATGACATGTAAATATGGAGATTGGGCACCATGAAAGAGGCTAGAATTTATTCTTGTGTTCATCAAATCACTTCTGTATAATTTAGCAGTTTGTGTGAATATTATCAATCTGTAGTACGGCAGCATTAGGATAGAGTTAACAAAAACAATCCTGACCTTGGGGACATGACATTTCAGTGGATCACCAAAATTTAGGAGAGGTTGCAAGAAGACTTTATTTATTTATTTAGTGTAGTAAACAGGTTTGAGTACTGCTCTGAGTACTGTTTTATTATCATTATCGCTTTAAACAGCTAGATATGCACAGATAAGAGACTTTCCTTACTGTTTGTCCAAAGTTAAGAAATGGATTGTGTGCAAACTCAGACCTTTTCTGCTTTACAAAATAAACGAATCTCTGTGTCACTGTATCCAGTATCAGGCCAAAAACCCAGCTTATATGCTCCAGCATGCAGGCCCATCCATCTCGTTAAAATATGTCAGGTAAAGAAAATAAGACCCTATGAAAGTAATAACTTTTGAAACAATTCAAGCTGAATCAGTATATGTTTTTATTATTATTGTGTGTGCACACGTGTTTTCTTCTTCTCCTTCTAAACCGATCAGTCCCTACACAGACTGGCTGCTCAGACGAACATGTGGTCCATATACGGTCTGAATGACTGACGCATACTTAGACCACATTCGTTCATTTATTTTTTGTTTGAAGACCTAATTATTGCAACTAAGCCTCCTTTTTCTTTTTCCTCCTTTACTATTACGGGACTCATAAGACAACTAGTATATGAACCACTGATTTGCACCATAAAGTTACCTGTTATCCCTGGTTCAGGCTCAACCTCTGACTCCACCTGTGTAGTGCTTTCATGTCCTTCATGCTGCTTTGCGCTAGTTTATTCCACAGTTCAAAGACACACATTATCTTAACTGATTACACTGCTTTGAGACTGTGGTAGCCTAGTGGATGAGATACTGGACAATGGACCAGACGGTTAAGGGTTTAAAGCCCACCTCTTCCAAGCTGTTGGGACCATGAGCAAGGCCCTTAACCCACAAGTCCTTGGACTTTAAGACTGTATCAATTGTAAGTCACTCTGGATAAGAGCATCTGCTAAATTCTATAAATGTAAATGAAAATTAGACGAGGAATGTGTTAGTAGTTTTGAAGTAACTTTGTGTTTGTTGTTAAATTGCCAACCATGCTGAAAGCGAGGTAAAACAAACATAAATATTTGTTACATAAACAGTCACCAGACCTAATGATTTCACTGTGATCAAGCCAAATGAATGCCCCACCACTTAACAGTTGGCTGCCGATATTGTGAGTTGAATTTATAAGCATCGATAATTTGAACTAAGCAGCATAGGTGAGCATTTGGCTCTGTGGTAAGTGCTCTGGTTTATTTCAGTGAGTAATGTGGATATTTCAAAGCTGCTTTGAACTCTTATGTAAGGTTCTTGTGTAAACTGGGTACAAAGAGAAAAGGAGAAAAGCTTCAGGCTGAATCGCTGATAGTGAGCTCAGACAGTTGTTGTCATGTCTCCTTTTCTTTTTCTCAAGTGGCAGCATCTTAAATGCATGCATTGCCATACAGTAGCTTGATCTCCAGAGGCTTTCTTTGACTTCACTATTAATATGTTTGTTAATAAGTTTAGAGAACACACAGATTTGACCTGCTGCACTAAGTCTACACAATCTTCCACAACCAATAATCTGCAGGGTGCTGCTGGGTGCAGACATGGTCTTTTTGACACATTGCAAGTCATCTAGGCCATTCTGACCTAGCTGTTGAGAGCAGTGATTTTGTAAGTGCAAACAGTGAATAGAGCCAGGTTAATCGCCAGTAGAGAGGGTTGTTTGATGTTTTTTTGTCCACCATCCAGACACAGGTGACCCAATGGCTTTTTAAGCGTCAACATGTGTGTAATGGGCACCTAAGTTGGGTTGAGGCAGAGTTGAATTCCAGCACTTTCCCATTCTCTTAGCCATGTGGATCTGCAGATTCACCTTTTTATGGAATGATCCAATCGTATTATGTTCAAAACATTTATGCAGGACTCACTCATGTTTTGGAGTTTGTCAGCCTTGTCTACATGTCTGTAGAACACCTTTGATTGACCAATAGTAACATGTAAAGCCCTATGTTCAACCAAACAAACCATATTCCAGAGCAAATGTACACTTCGTGACAGTGGTGTTCCACGTTTCGGATTGGCTGTAGGCTGTGGAGACTGGCATTCATATTTTTGTACCATCCATTGACCAGTCAAGACTTTCCTAGACACTACATAAAAAGAATTGTGAAATTAAAAAGCTGCTAAATTCATGTTTATTTATTTTCTTTTTTCATGCTCCCTTTCCCTTGATACACCACGACTTCATGTCTTTCCAGGTGAGTACATGAATTTAGAAATTAAATGATTTGAGCTGTTGCATGCCTCTGTTGTAAACATCTGCACTGTTTCACACATAACCTCACAGCAGAAACCCTAATACTACAGGCTGTATTTCACTAAATGTCACAATTTGACACCTTTACAACCAATAGCAGGTGTAATTTGGGTGCGTTTAATCTTTCTGTCAGTCAAATAACGCAGCCTTTATGGTACCACCTGTTCTCTGAATGGTACAGTTTATGGACTGGACAGCTGACATTTGAATGTGGTATGAATTGGAAATACTGCGATGTATCGGATGTTTTGTTAAGATATACTGCTTAATATTATGACCGAGTCCTTGTTGTAAATGTTCACGTGGGTCCAGTGGTTAAGGATTGTTATTTATTATTTTAGTCTTTATTTTTCTATGTTTTTGGGTCATTTCTGTGCTATAATTCAAATAAATACACAAACTGAAGACTGAGATCATACAAACCATTAACATGTATGAGGTCCCATTTGCTTTGCATGGCCAGCTGTCATATTAGAACTGTGAGGCTAATATTCCAATCTTAATTAAGAGGTGCAGTATCTAGAGAATTCAATGTTCTTTAGCTGTAGTATATGTTACTTTAATGCTTTGAATCTTCGTGAAAAGGGCTTTTGAATTTGTAGGTCACCAGACCAGCTGTTTAATGTCTTACGTGTGAAACAGCACATTGCCCAGAATGGATGTTCAATATCTGGACAAAATCACGCAGTAGTTTAGATATTTTGCACATAGTGCACACAGTGTTAAACAACGATACTAATAAAAACACACTAAACACTTAGTACTTTACTGTACAAAACTCTAATTTGTGTCTTTTTTAAAATTTAAAAACATAACAAAAATAATTGTTCATTTTTGCCTTCAAGACTCATATTCTCATTCCTGTCAGCAGGTGTTGCAAGTGTGTGCTCATACTAATAATTTTTTCAGACCCCAGATGTTGATCGGATGAATGTTAAATGCAACATACCTGTACTGACAGGCAAGACTATCCAGACCTCAAGACCTCCAAACTTTAAGACATTACCAGTTACCTTGTTAGGGCAAATATTTTACAACTTCCTTTTATAATATACAGTTCTGCTTAGAAGCTTGTGTACCCTGGCAGAATTTGTAATCTTTTGGTCGGTTTTAAGAGAATATGAATGATAATACAAAAACCTGGTCTTCTATTCATGGTTTGTGGTTTGGTGAAACCATTTATTATCAAACAAATTTGTTTGTTCTTTTTAAATCATAATGACAACAGAAACTACCCAAATCACCCTATTCAAAAGTTTAGATACCCTGAAAGTTTTGGCATTATAACATACAAACAAATTGGCACACGCAGGTTTAAATGGCTTCTAAAAGTAACCGTCCTCACCTGAGATCTGTTTGCTTGGAATTAGTGTGTGTATAAAAAGTCAGTGAGTTTATGGGATGCTGACAGACCCCTGCATGTTTCATCCAGTGTTGGATTACGAGCCATGGGGAAAGCAAAAGAATTATCAAAGGAACTGCAGGGGAAGATAGTTGAACTTTATTAAACAGGAAATTGATATAAAAAAGATATGCAAGGAGTTAAGAATGCCAATTAGCAGTGTTTAGACTCTAATTTAGAAGTGTATGGGTTTCAGTACAAGCTATTGGCATTACACAAATCCAGTCCATGCCCTTGGTCACTCTGCATGATTTTAACCCATCCTTAGCTCCAACTCTATCCTCTCAAAGCTCATGCAGTATCCGCATATTGTATTTTCTGGTGTGTACAGTAGAAATCATGAAGTCCAACAAACCCAAGGAGATAACCGAATCACACAGTTTAGGCAGTGAAAGCTCTTAGTCAGAATGGTGTCTGCTAAGGGAGGGGACCAAAGAGGCTTCAAAGGCAGAGCGAATAGGAGAAACAAAGTTAAAGTAATCACAGGGATAAACCTTCAACAATGTGTAATTAAAGCTGCAGAGGATGAAAGGTTCAGAAGCAATTCGTGCCAGACTCACGCCCAGCCAGAGTGGACCAGATCTCTGACCCATGCCTGGGCAGCACCGACCAGGTATTGGACCCGCACCATGTAAGAACTGACCATGCCTCAAACCAACACCAACACGGCTCAGACTTGCACCCAGAATCCACTGTGTCTTGGACCTGCGCCCTGCCAGAGCCATCAGGGTCTCTGACCCTCGCCCAGCCAGAACTGACCGAAAGGACACGGCACACATTCACAGTTCCTGCAGGAGCTACAATTTCTATTTAATATAAGTTCCCGCAGCTTGAGCTCAAGCTGATTCTGGATCCCTGTTTATTCAAAGAATAAGCATCTTATGCTAAGGGCACTGTTCTGAAAGGTCAGAATCCATGCACTAGCTGTAAATCCTCTCCAATCACCTTTCCTGACAGGTTCTTTTATTGCTTTTTTTTAACCACTTGTCGCTTAGCCAGCTATGCAGGCTTACGCTTTCCTCATAGCTTACGTAAACTCCTTCTTTAGAATTTCCTCTCGTTTAAGGCTAATCTTTTAGTGCCTGCATGAATCCATTAGTGCTAGGGATTTATTTGGCCCTCAGGGTGTTTTAAGTAGCCTGGAATCCCCACAGCTTTTATGTTACATCCCAAATCTTATGCTAAATCATCGACATGGCTTCTTTCCTTTGCATCTAATTAATATGCTAGTCTCGACCAAGACCAGAATAGGTTTGCTATACAGGGTTTGATCTGTGTTTCAGATCTACAGTATGCAGTCTTATGCAAAGGTCCGGGTAATCAGGTAAAAAAATGTAGTCCTGATATTAGTAGTATAATATATATGAACAAAAGTCTTAACCACCATTAGCTTTGTTGTTTTAGCAATGCTATAATTACCATATAGAACATATTGTTGACGACTGAACCCAACAAAATTGTATTACTACATAATAATGATTTTCCACTGACCTTTATTTTAATCTTTGTGAATTTTAGCATATATTAGAGTTTTCATTCTGTTGCACTTCCAAAAAAATGGTTTCGTGGCTGCTACCTCCCCAAAAAGACCATTTCTGATCAAGCTTCTTTGGCAAAAGGGTCAATTTGGCATCCTGATGAAGCTGCTCCATGCTATTGCTTAAGTGTAAGGTGAGATCACACTAAATACTTTTAGCTTTAGCCTTTAGATTTTTTTTTTATTTTTGTTTTTTAATAATGCAGGAAATAAAGCTGGTTTACACAATCCTCTCTGTTAATGGTCTTGTCTGTGCTGTCCAGAGCCTGTTTGCAGTGTGTTTAGGCCCTCATGGTACCGTTTCTCCCAACACCTCCTAACAGCTAGGTTAGAATGGTCTATATGGTGGGCAGTTTGTCGAAATAACCATACTGGTTCTGTCAGTCCAATGAAGCTCCCCTCAAAGTTTGTCCACTGAGCAACATGTCTTTCAGTGATATTATAGAGGCAGGTCTAGCAGTCAGCAATTTTGAACCAAGTGGTACGCTCCCTAAAAGTAGCATCTGGGAGGCATTTCATAGACAACAAGGGTAGCACTTTTATGCATTTTGGTGGCAAGACCCAGTGTCTAATCAGACCACAGCTCGATTTGACATATCTGTCCAAAATCATAAGTACGTGTCGAGTTATAAAGCATCGGATCTGGGTTTTTCATTTGAATTGCAAGCTGTGAGCCTGGGTTTAATATTGAGTCTTGTGCTCTAGCTCACAGTCATGTTCCAGATCTAGAATTCCCAGATGAGTAAAAGTGTTAGCATCATCTTTAAGTGTGCAAATCTGTCAGCTCTGGACTGAACTTAAAGCAACCGAGATGTAGAGACATAATGGGGCTGTCTGTAGAAAAGACAAGCGTCTAATTTCCTCCTGTGTGACCTTATTTTAGATGACAAGCACTATTAAGGCGAATGAAATGGCAAAAGAGGTAAGCGAAGCAAAGAGGATTGGCCTTGATCCCATTGGCGAGATGTCCAATTAATTAATGCATATTCACAGTAAAATCAGATGTACTGCAAATTATTCAGGTCTTTTTTAGGATTACAAGCAGGCACTTCATTTACAAGAAATGGCTCATCACTCAATGCCCTGGGCGATGTATTAGTGTCACTTGACAAAGCAGATAAGGTTCCTCACACCTTAACCACTCCTGACATTTGCACAGTGTTGATTTTGCTCAGACACAGATTTGAATTTGCAAGATTATAATTGTGCATGCATGGGAAGGATGAAGACGACTGGTCGGCATGTGAAACATTGCCCTTTCGAGGCTGCTGGCACCAGGCTGATGTGAAGCATTGACTCAAACCAAAGAGTCTGTGCAGCATGTCTACAGGGGATTTGGGAAATTACTGTTTTTCCTCATTTCCCTTCCAAGCCGCATTGTTGGTCTTGTGGGATTTGCCTGTAGCATCAAGGACCTAATCTACAGAAAGTCATTCAAAAAACTCAGCTCTCTGAGGGCAAGCCAGGAAGGACTACGGTGTTTGCACACTGCAACAGGAATTGACAGCTTTTTGCTCAGTCATTCATTCGTTCATTTTATACCTGCGTAATTCTGGTTTGTTCATGGGGTAGCCTAACCACAGGGTTCAAGGCAGGAACCAACCCCACGACACACGCACAGGACACTTTAGAGATGCCAATTACAATGATATAAGGGTGGACTGGAATTACTAGAGGAAATCCACACAAGCGGAGTATGGTCTCGTAATTGAACCATGGATCTCTGGAGCTGTGCTGCAGCAGCCATGGTATTCCCCTACCGTCCATATCATGCAGCAGAAATCGACCTGTTAAACCAGGCATCAAGTTTCCAATTTCGTTTTTGGTGAGCGCATGCTAATTGGTTGCCTGTTTTTATCTAACCAAAGTGGCAAACAGTGTGTTATTCTGCTACTGTAGTCCATCTACTTCAAGGTCTGACATGTTTAATCCCAAATTAATAACACATATATGTGCCTCCATGGGCAGCACTGTGGCTCGGTGGGTAGCACTTTCACCTCACAGCAAGAATGTCCTGGGTTCAATCCCAGGGTTAGGTGGTCTTGGTCCTTTATGTGAGTGTCTGCACGTACTCCCTGTGTCCACGTGGGCTTACTCTAGGTAATCCAGCTTCCTCAAGCAGACATGTTTGTTAGATTAACTGGTGTCTCTAAAGTGTCCCTAGTGTGTGAGCAGGCAAAGTTAGGTTTTACAATGGGTTGTTCTTGCCTTGGTTAGTTGCCGGCTCTCCCGGAAACCTGTCCAGGATCAAGCGGATAAGAAAGTGAATGAATAAATTTGTCGCCGTCTCCCTTCCTCATCCTTATCGTCGCAGGTACTGACAAGATGCAAGCGTGAGCACATTTTATTCAGCAACCTGGCTCAATGGAGATAATGTTTCATGCTTGAGAGGGCATGTTCTGTTTTGATTTACAAGCATTTTTTGACCTTTTTGCAATCGGATGGTCAAGCGTTTCGTGTTAACCAAAACAAGCTATGTGGCAAATGAAATCACTGAAGCGAGAACCTTTCCAAAGATCTACCCTGCTGATTTTCTCTCAGATCTTCTAAGACCGGTCATGCAGCAGAATGCTCAGCTGTGTACAGCTTAAGTAGAAGCAGGTTAGCCCGATTTCAGAAGTGTGAGCTTGGACTGAGAAAATCAACATGACGTCTAGCTGCCCACGAGCTGTCCTTTGTCAGTACTTTTATGGACACGCTGTAAGTGTAGGGCCTTGACTTCATGCTCCATTTCATCATGGGGGCTCCACTGACCCCCTACTGACACTTCATGATAAATCTAACTTGATAATTCAAAAAAGAAACCTTGATAAAATGTTGCTGTTTCCGCAGAAAAAAGCATCTTTGACATGTCACGCAGCAGGAGTTGGCCTTTTTGTAATTGCTTTGTGACGGGGAAGCTTGGGGCATTTCCAGATATGTGTCAGAAACATATGTTCTCTGTAAACAAGAGAGCAGCACTGGTAGCTGATAAGATAAAATGCAAATTCCACATCTGTCCCAGACAGACAATGAATAGGCTGATATAATGCGATCTAATGTTTAATTCAGCTACATTTTTATCACCTTGGGAGGTATTTTAATGCATATAAGGCAGCCATCCAAATCATTTGGGGGATAAATAATCCTTAAGGGAATCTGTTCTGCTTCTATCTGTCTTGGTCCAAGTGTTGCTTGGCGTTATATAATAAAAAGCTGTCCACTGCTATCAAGCATTGCCTCTAGGAATAAACCTTGCCAGTGTTTTATCCTCATTGTTGTCATGGGTTGACTTGAAGTTTAATGGTGTTTTGGACATTTACTTTTGATTTGAACCTTGAAATAAGATAAAAGCTTTAACACCAAATCAAAAAAGTACTGCAGTTACAGGCATATCTATTTCAGATTTGCTATTCAGATTTGTTTTCCTGTACGTTAATTATTTTAGATATGATTCCTTTCATGATTATTTTGTGATTTCATAGTTTTTGTCCGCTCCTTGGATTCAATGAAAGGAGCTTATAAATAAAACTTACCTTAGACAGAGACATGGTGGAATCAGCTGATCAACAACAGTGTCAAAGTCCACTTTAATAAGAGCCCGTAACAAGACAGAGTGTAAATAAGGTTACGATCGTGAAGAGACAGCTCACTTATGGTCTTCAGACCAAACTTAAGTACTACCAGACTAGACTCTGTCTTATATGCCTGAATGTAATAGAAATGGACATGCATTGTGTAGAAACTGTAATTGGAGTCTCTGAAGTAAATGCAGCAGGAAGTCCAACCCTTAGAGCAAATAAGTGATGGTTCAATTCTGGGCCAAACTTTTTGGGAAACTGTGTTATTCTTCCACAATGTTGGTCTACTGACCCACGTTGACCCTTGTTGCACTTAGATGATTCAAGCAGTCTACCCTTTGTTTTTTACATTCAATTCTTTATTTCCTGTCATCTTCCTTTCCATCTATTTCTTTTTATAGGACTTTTCTACTGCTGTTCTCCATAAGAGAGTATCCAGAAACAAGTTATACAGTCCGTGCTTCTGACTTTTTTCTTAGCATGCAAAGCAATCTTACAATCATGCTAATTGAGCATTTTAGCCACCTGGCATCCCTCTTAATACAAACCACCTTCAGCCAATGACAAAGACTCAACCGACATATTCAACCAAATGATTTCCTTTGGGCTTCTTGCTGTAGCTGTGCACGAGTGGAAAGATTGATTGGTCGAATCCAGATTTTCTTAAACAGTTGATCACTTTGTCCTTTCTGTTGTCATCCTAGACCAGAGTTTCTTAGTTAAGAGTTATGTGATGGAGATTGAAATCAGTCCTGTTCCAATGTGAATGCTAGTGCCCTCAGCTCAATAAAGCACCACATCATATATACCTTTTTCAAAAGTTTGGATGCCCCTGACACAACCTCTGCGGGAAACAAACTCTCAAAGTAGTGCCACAGGTAATGATGGTGCAACACAGCTCTAGTATGCTGAGGACTAGGGTTCAATCTTCAGTTCCTGTCTGTATTGAGTTTCCTGTAGGCACACCAGTTTTCACTTCATCTCAAAAACAGGCCAGTAGACCAATTGCCTGCTCAAAATTGCCCGCATGCCTGAGTGAGTGAGATCAACACATGTCCTGCAATAACGATCAATGCTGCTGTGTCCAGTGTGCCCAGCGACAGGAAGAAAACAGTAACTGGAATAATAACTCTGTACCACAGCAGTCATGCAAAAACGCCCAGCACATTAAATCTTGAGAAAGAAAACCGCATGAGACTGTTTTGTTTCGCTGATAATAGGAATCTGAGGCTACAGTGGACATAGGCTGGCTGAGATTTATCTGACTGATTGGTGTACTTGTGATAGTGGAATCATGCAGCTGTCAGGATGAAGCCACTGATTGTACCTACTGGACTTCGAAACAGTAAAAGTAGCCGTTCTTGTCAAGTTTCCTCTCAAATGCTGTAGAACGCTTTATACTATGCACATTGATACGTAAGTACACTGGAACGACAAACACCATGGGAGAAATTGTGAATGTATTAGGATTCAGTAAGAACATATGAGAAAGAAGATATTTTTGCGAAGGATATATATACATTTGTTAACTCGTATTGTTACTGGTATTATTAGGAGCAGCAGCACCCCATTTTACACCCACTTATCCAGTTCAGGGTTGATGCGAAGGGTCTAGAGCTTAACTAAGAATTCACTGTGTTCGGTCAGGGTGCAGATCATCACAGCGTTGCGTTAATGCATCTGATGTTGACGCTCCAAGCCCCACCCAGGATTTTGTCCCAGTCCATCAGGAACTGTCACTTCCAGCAGTAGGCTCTCACCACGATACCTTTCAATAATATTATGTGCTGCTGGTTTGGATCTCCATGGTAACACTGAATTGGATTAATGTAGATATGGAAATGACATTTCCTGTATATAGGTGTTGAATTGGGCAGATGGCTTCATTAGCTGCAATTTAGGCGGACGGATCCTCATCTCTACCTGTTATTTAACATGATAATTGGAAGGGAATTATTTTCCCCCAGCATGTGTTATTGGGTGTGAAATCCAACAAAACAAGGCATACCTCAAATTTATGCTGATTGTTTGCAGATGGCAAACAAGAAAGAACATATTGTAGTTAACAAACGTCTCATAGCGAGGCTGTAATTATGAAATGCTGCAAAACAATGCAGTTAAAGAGAAAAGTATATAGTTGGGGTGGGGTGGGGGGTCATATTATCTCAAAAACGGTCTATTGAGATCAGAGAAATCGAGATCTGTATTCATCTTAAGGCCACGTTGATACATTTTCTCTTCTTCTCCACTTGAGAGGGGGGAGAGTCTGTAGATTTTAGATTACGCTGTTGCTCTGAGACTAGGTCCTGCTGCTTTCTGCAATTGGCAAATCAATACAGATTGAACAGAAAGAGACATGAGAATTTACTCCGAACCCATCTAACATACACAGCAGCTACACAGAGCATGAGCAACTAGAGCCATAGTGGCAAGCAAATACTCCTTGAGACACACAAGGAACAAAAGCAACAAGTTCAGACATTCAGTGTGGCACGTTGCAAATAGGATTCTTAGAACAACAGGCCAGATTTAGGTGACCTGTATACATGTATAGTCTTTACAGCAGACCGTGGAGTTTCTCAGAATCTCCATGAAGTCTCTCAGAGAGTGAAATGATTGGGCACACAATGCAGGTTGAGAATAATCTTTGATGTGTCAAGATGATGTGCAATAGGAGCAGTCCAGGAGTTCTATCATTCTCCTACTTACCTCCCTTCTGACCATGTTTTCCTTCCAACAGAAGGTGGAACATCACTATGATGTCAGACGCTGACGTTGGGCAATTTTTTTCAAATTTACTTTCTCATTGTATATTAGCTGTCCTAGTACAGCAGTTGTAATGACACATAACGGTGCAGACTCTGTGGCAGGACAGTTTACAAAAACATGTGGGGTCAGTGTGAACAGACTGAATGCTGAGTAACATTTGGCTGCCTTCTTATAAGCACCCAGATGATGATGATCATGAGGAGGAGCAAGTTTCTATTTGGGAATTAGTTTGTATTTGTGGCAAAACATTTACAGCATTTAGCAGACGCCCTTATCCAGAGCTGTCTTACAATTCAAGCAATCAGGGGTTAAGGGCCTTGCTTAAGGAACCAACTGCGGCAGCTTGGCAGGACCATGAGGTCCAGAGTCCAGTGCCTTAACCGCTAGGCTACCGCAAATCCCTGTGGCTTTGCAATACAGGCAAAAAGCTAAAATGCGCACATTTCTCACAGCTTATGTGCGCATCTCAGTCAATTCCTTGCTCTATTCTCAAATACCTACAGGTGTTGTAAATACTTCTGAAAATGCATAAATAAAGACATTTTCTAATTCCTTAAGTGTGTAAACGCGTGTGTGAGTGAGTAAGAGAGAGAATGGGGTACAGAGAGGCTGAAAGAATTAATGCGCTTCAGTTAGCTTTATGGTGAAATGATTTTGCCCATCTTAATTTAGAAACATAAAAAATGTCTTGGTGAGAATAAATGAATCGTGTGGGATAAATATTTTGCCAAGATACAGCAGATTACTACAAATTACACATTTTCTTCACCTTTTTAGTAGCTTTTTCACAAGCCTGTACATATATTGCATGCATATGACATATTTTACAAATACTATGCAAAATATCATTGAATTTCACGACAAGCTTGGAAACAAAAATTTTGTAAACACTATCATTTTGAAATATCCCTGAATTTTTCTGAGCAGTATATTTGACATACATGGTTCTTTGCTGCAGCAATTCACTTTAAAATGGTTAACCTTTTCCCTTGCAGTGCTGCCTCGCTGATTGCTGTTACAGAGCAGTCAGTGAGGCGGCTTATAGCCAGTGTACAGTTAACGACCTGATGACACCTGAGCTTCCCTTTACTTAAGCAGGAGTTCTAGCAGTGTTCGTGGCAAGGTCATTTCACTCCACCGTGCACCAGACCACCGGTTTGCACGAGCACAGACGCACCTTGACACGCCGGACGTTTGCTCGCTTAGTTTGTTGGCTAGTTGGTAACGTCCTGGGGCTTTTAGTGCCGACGGACGGGTATGGGGGAAACCCCTGAGGTATTTAGCGTTTGAGGGACACTCGGCTTATACGTGCGCTCTTCGCACGTCTGAATCCGCGCCCTCTCCGTCCTCGGCCACTATTTAGCCTCACTCCCCACTTCCTTGTTGAGCCTCGCTCTAGTCAACTGCCCTCTCAGTTTGAGACACGCACCAGCTCGGGCTCACGCTCACCCTCTGGCGTTCCAGAGTTCCCCTTTGCCTCGCGATTTTGGAGACGTCCCAAATCTGCACCTCATCGTGCCTTTTGCATGCTCGCCCCAAGTCCTGTATGGCCGTTTCCTGCAGCTGATGGCGCCCGGGAGTCGCACCTGGTAGGGGCTGCACTCCGGACCCGCTTCTCGTGAAGCTTGCATCCTGGGTTCCCGGGTCGGCTATATGCCGCTATAGAGTCGTTATCGGCCAGAACCCCATATCCCGCCGTAAAGGGCAGCCGCCTGGTGTTCACTACGGTTAATTGCGCATTGCTCCCTTTGGGATGCAACTCAGCACCACGCCCTTTTCACCTTCTTAGTTTTCATATGTTAGAGAGCCTTTCGCTCCTTTTTTCCCCTTTTCAGTTTGGTTATATATTATTTTCCCATTATTATTATACGCCATGGGATTCCTCGGTCCTGCATACTTGGGTCCTAACACATCACGTAACAAAAATTGCTTTAAAATGCACAGAGTTGGGTAATGTTATTTTATTTTCACACTTCACTGGTCATTAAAGCTGTGGTTCAGCCCATGCCAACAATCAGCTGGACTCAAATGAATTTCCAACGGGTAAGACATCTCACACTGAGATGATTAATACTGAAGGGACCATTTAATTCTCTAACTCATTTTAAAAAAAATCTTATAAACAAACTGGTGCAGTAGCATTCAGGGACGCATATTTAGTGAAATATTTAACAAGCAAATGTCTAGGCATTAAATATTTCCTGAAGGGGAGGAGGGGTTAAAGAGAATATGATGTTCATTATTAAAGAGATAAGTCATGGCTTGATGGGCTGAATAATAAAGAGGTGAGCGCTGGTTACTGAAATGATGTGACTGTTCGGGGTTAATTGAAATTTGTGCTGTATTTTATTCAGAGTGGCTCTCAACTGCTGTTAACACACTTAGTCCTGTCAGTTCAAGATTATTTCCTCAAAATGCAATTTTCTTCCCAAATGTTTAATCCCAGCCAGATTTTGCAATTTATATGACAGCCTGTTGAGAGATTTAGAGGACAGATGATGTAATTATTTCTGTTTGTCTTGATCTTTACATTGTCATGTGGTTTGATTTGTAGTTCACCCCGAAGAAAGCTTCATAATTGTCCTGTCACGAGGGTACAACAAGCCTCAAGGTCTATACAGAAATTCAATTTTCAATTGTCCTTCAGCTGTGTGTGACCATATATCAAACTTCAGCCAAGGTGACTAATATCAAAAATCAAATATGCAGAAAGGAACGAATGCAGCATGCTTCATCTGTTTACATACTGGAGTACATAAATTACAATTATTAATATCAAATATCCATTTGAATTGAGTTTTGCAGACGTTTATAATGTGGTTGCCAGGGCCTCTAAATACCTTAGTATTTTGTAATTTTGTAGATGTCCTTATCCAAAACATCTCACAGCTGATACAGTCTCACAGTCCAAGAGATTGTGGTTTAAGACTGGAGCAGTGGTAGCTTTGCAAAGGTGGGATTCGAACACCGGACCTTCTGGTCCTCAGTCCAGTACTTTACTAAGACACCACAGAACCACAAAGGAAGCAAATATTACAGGAATACAGTTGACACACTAGCCAGGATTCAACCTGAATAGGGTGCATAGGAAAAATATCAATATCAATCATCCATTATTAGAATGGTACCAAAATACATGGCACCCTGGGATCATTTCATCTTATACTAATCGTTGACTCTGTCACCAAACTCAGTGGCGCTCTGATCATTTTGGTCCCATCCAGCTGCACACAGACAGATAATGCCTTGAGTTGAAAATAAGTCACTGCACTATTTAATTGGACTGGACATTATGAGACCTCTCTTCTCATAAAACTAGGAAAGGCATAAATGAGAATATATTAAAATGTCCAAAAAGTCTCCAGTTTTTATTAGGTACACCCCTTTTTTATACACTCATTACACTCATCTATTTTATCATTACCATATAGTAGTTCTAAAAATCTGTTTCTCTACATACTTTGTTCCCCCAAACCTTGCTATTGTTGTTGTTGTTGTCATGGGACGACCAAAGTACCTAGAGAAAAAGCTGGACTACAATTTAGCTTATGTTCAATTTTCTGTAGAAAATAAGTTCTTACAGTCAGGCTCATAAGAAGCAAACCTTCAGCACTTAGAGAGTATACCTTGTCCTGTCCAGACAGTTCTGGTTACAAGAGTTAATTCAACTCAACTAATTTGTTACAGTGTTAATCTACAGGGTGAGTCACAGGACACGCTTTTATTTCAGAAACAAAAGGGCATACCTGCATACCCCAGAAAGCAAGAACCAAAAAAGATATTGCGGATCTGATTGCGCCAATCAATTTTTGATACAATTCTGGTCTTCTCTGATATGCTACATCACCACCTTGCTATTGGAAAACTTGCCCTTTCAAGCTGGCCAGGCATGGCCTACAAGATAGACCCCCTTAATTATTACTTGCTGAAGTATTTAGATATGTCATCTTCCCATTTGTTTCTCGAATAAAAGAGTGTCCTGTGACTTTTTACTCACCCTGTATAACTGGGAAACTGTGTCCCATGTGTGGGACTGATCTTTTGTCTCTGTTTTTTGTAGACATGTAAAGAAAGTTAGCAGAGTGCAACATTTGCAGCACTTCTTAAGAGCAAGTGTTTAAGATTCAGATCATAACTGAGAGAAAGATGGAAAGACGATGAGAAACCCAATGTATCAGAACAGATTTTACATTAATGATGGTCAGATCGTTACATTGTGTGAGCTAGTGTGAAGTAAAGCCTCTTTTCCCACCTTAGTGTCTGCCCTTACTTGTCTAAATCAGAGGACGGGTGAGGAGGGAGAATGCAGAGTGAAAGCTAGAAAGACAGATGGTACATGTGAGAGCAAACATGTCAGTGAAAGGAGGAAGCCATACAGAGAGATTCTAAATGAAGATCAGTGGCACCAGCAGGCGAGGTCCTAACCACAAGGTCCCTCTCACAGACGGAGACAACGATCCGGACTACTGACTCTGCCTCTGCTTATCGACCTGGCTCTGTGCCACCCTGCAGTGGCCCCTGTTTATTTTCATTCAAACTTTTCATCCTTGAATCGACCCATTACCCTATCCCTCCATATCTCTCCTTCATCTTTAATTTCCTCTCTCTTTATATTGCCGTGCATTAGTGCCAGCGCAGGGCAGGGAGCAGAAACTGAGCCTGTACATTACCTGGATCTGTACGGATGGTACAAGTTGCACAACTAGACAATTTCAGCACTAGGTTTGCTGGTTTGAATGGCCTCTGTAGGAGCTAGAAAGATGGGTAGTTGGGTATGGTGGCATAGTGGTTAATGCTGCAGCCTCACAGCTTTGGTGAGCCACAGCTTGATTCCCGACCCGGCTACTGCCCGTGTGGTATTTGCATGTTCTTTCCATGTTTCCTCCACATACTCTTGTTCATTTAGCACACCCTTATCCACAGTAGGGTTGAGAATCGAAACCCGAGATATTCCCATTAAACCCCAAATTCCAAGGATCAGTTCCACTTTGGATTCTACTAACGCATTTTATGCGTGAAATACACGGTAGTGTAAATACTCCTGAATGCAGGCATCTGTCTGCAAGGACCCGTGTTTGACTGAGGTCTTGCAGACCAAATGCGTCACTGGCTGGGATAGTCGACAACATGTAATGTATACAAATTTAACATAGTTTAAAGTACTAAAAGAGCCCCACACTAAGCTGCTCCTCCACGTTGCCTCCACTCCAGTTGTTTCCATCATCAGCACCAGCCTCACCAGGCCCATGCCATGGCAGAGATCAGTAACTCTCTTCCTCCTTTAGTCGGCTGGGGACAACATGCCACCAAGGAGAACTCATTTCCAGCTGAGAACTCAAGATCCTAAAATGACTCTTGTGTATCACACGAAATATGCATATATTTTACATTATTTGATTTAGCTGTTAACATTTACTTAGTTTCTGCTTTTGTAACTATAACTAAAGACTGAATTTTGATTAGATAAATTTGTTTAATTCTTACATTTAACATCTAGGCCACCCAAGAAGGTTGAGACCCTTCCAAGGTTTCTTTCTTATAAAGTTTAGGGAGTTTCTCCTTACCGCTTTTGCCCTGAGCTTGCTTAAATTGGGATTACCAAACTCGCTAAGCCAAGACAATGTCCTCCCACATTACAGGCATTACGTCTTTTGGTGTCTCTTAAGTGTCCCAATGTGAGAGAATTTATATGTGCCATACGATTTACTGGCGCCTATCCAGGGTTGGAAATGAATGCCATCTTCCAATATAGCAACACTATGGACTCTCATGGCTCATAAAGCATTTTTGGCCCTTACTGTCCCATAAAGTGCTTAATACCCATCAGAGCTTTAAACTCAGTTACAGTCTAGTTCTTTTGTAGTAGTGTCAGGTTAGGACCTTACTTAAGCAAGATCAGAGCATTGAACAGAACGTTTCTGAGTCATGCATTTTCCCTTCTGTGCTACAGCTGAAACTCCATGATGGTCTCAGCAAGTCCAATTAAGGGCTTTGTGTGGACTCTAGGAGATTTCTGCGTCACAGTCGGTGATCAGTGATGGTTTTAGACATGGCATTCTGAATAGTAACAAAGACATACCTCTATTTGTTCCTCTATAGCAGATGCAGAATCCTATGGGTCAGAAAGCCCCGGATGCCAGCTTCTACCACCCACCCTCTGCTATTTCATGACTGATCGCACAGTTCTTGTTTTTTCCACTCGCACCAGGCACTATGAACACTATGTACCGTCTCTAAATTGTGTTCTGCACCATTTGGCTTTGCCCAGTTACACTGGCATAAGGATTTCTAAACCAGTGAGCGATTACGGAACATTTAAGAACACAAATCAGCATAAATCCTTGAAAAAAGGGTTGAGTATTGGGATTTGTTGAATCATTAAAAACAGCTTGGTGTTTTATTCTGACCCCAGCCACCATGATGAGTGTCAAGGTGTGGAATTAGCTTTGTGTGTGTGTGTGTGTGTGTGTGTGTGTACTTGTGTACTTGCACTCAGAGTTTCTGCACATTCATTTGGGTGAACACGTTTTTACTCTTGCTCTTGCATTTAGGCTATTTTTTCCTGCCTAAAGTCTTCAGTAAATCAGATGGATATCGAGCAGTGTAATTGTTGCTGCAACTTTCGTTGGTGGAAAAGATTGTGCTGAACACGCCCACAATTAGCGGATGACTCCAGTGCATATCTATTCGTTGATCGAATTATACTTAATTCAAGTTTTGCAATTATTGGATCTTTAAGTTAATTTAGATTTTTCAAAATAAAAAAAAAAACATTTTGAAGAAATGGACAGGTTTATTTTTTATCTGGGAGGTATTTGGAGAAAACAAGATGCTTTTGTACACAAACTTCCAAATATCCTATTTATTACAACAAACACAGACATTGTGGTCATGTGACAGACACAAGACACTGTTGGGAAATCATGCAAGATTTTTGAGACATTTCCACATAAGCAAATCCTTGGTCTTTTAGTAACTCTCCTTTCGGACCCGCCACAGTGGAAGACTGGAATTTGGAATCTTCAGCTGTGCTAACCTCGTGTGAGATCAATATTCCTGCAGAGCTTCAGCATTCGAATTTCTCCTGTCGGCTCCCTGTAATTGCAAAGCTCAGATTTCCGTGTTCATAGTCCGAGTGGAGGATTGTTCAGACTGTAACTCCAATTTCACGCCTCGCACCTTCGCTTGTCCTCTTATGCAGTTCCTTGGTGTCTTCAGTCTGTGGGCGTGTGAGCGAGTGAATCAAATTTCAAACTCTGTGGCAGACGGTCTGCTAAAAAACGAAACTTTGTGATTAAAGTTTGAGTTCCATCACGTTTGCTGGACCAGTCACGTCATACTGTTATGTGTCTTATTACAAGTCTTTCATTGTCACAGAGTCAATAGAGTCGATTCTGCTATAATTTATGGAACATACTAAATGTTTATTAAACCTTTATTGTGTGATTTACACGTATAGCGAACGTACAAACAAGAACTACTGTTGC
>JAUZST010058561.1:0-23571 GCA_034779995.1 Parotocinclus haroldoi
CCAAGAAAATCATCCTTATAAACTGGAAAACAAAAAATAACATTAACATCAACCACTGGAAACATTTACTAATGGAATATCTACCTCTAGACACACACTCAGACTTGATCAGAAATACCGACTCAGACTTTAGACACATCCAACTCAAACATTACAGTAAATCATATAATAAACACGAGATATACAGTAGCAAAATCATTTCACTCCCCAGTCCCTCTAACCATGAACCCCTAACAGTGCGTATATATATTAAAAATAAATAAATAAACAATAAAGTATTAATAGTCCTCCGAAGAGGGGGGTGGTGGCGGGACAAAAAAAAAAAAGATTTTATTCTAACAGGCAAACATTAGATGTGACACTGTTCACTTACTGTCCGCTTTATTAGATACATTTACTGTCTTGTTACGCATTGTACAGGGTGAGTCAAAAGACGCTGGACACCTTTTTATTTCGGAAACAAGAGGGAAAATTAGATATCTGAATAACCCAGCAAGCAATGGGTCGGTGGGGCCTTATATATTAGGGTATATCTGGAACATGACCACCATCTTGAAAGCCGTCATTTTTCCATAGTTGCAGACTTCAACAACCGACACTCAGAAGATCACCAATTCTACACAGCACTGTTACGTCCCTCATAGCCAAATTCAGAGAAACCGGGACTGTGGATGACAAGCCATGCAGTGGTCGTCCAAAGACCGCTACTGACGAAGAAACATCAACAATGGTTTTGCTAGGTTTTGGGAAAGGCCCTTAATGCAGCGCATGACATGCCCAGCGTCTTTTGACTCACTGTGTAGATGTGAAATCAGAGACGGTAGCTTGTCTCGTTGTTGTACAGTTTGCTTTTGTCATCTTCTAATCCTTCAGTCCACCAGTGACATTAAGGTGGTTTTAAACCTCAGCAGCACTGCTGTGTCTAATCCAATCAACACACTAACACACCATCACAACATCCGTGTAACAGCGGTGCTGAGAATTATCCACCACCCAAACAAATCTGTGGTTACAGAACAGAGTAAAGGCGACTAAGAAATTACGAGTAACAGATGGACTACAGTCTGTAACTATAGTATGTAATTACTACAAAGAACTACAGTGCAGTAAACACTACAAAATTAATCATGTGTAAGCAGAATCGAAACTGAAAAAACAAATTGAAAAAAGAAAAGCACTGTAGTAAAGTAATAAATATGTATACTACAGAACTAGTTGGAACAAAATGAGAGACAAACAAAATTCTTTAAACATCTGATAAACATCCCAACAATAGACAATTCTGCAGTATTTAATAAGGGGTTAAATCATGGAAAGCAACGTTGATGTTCTTCTGAACATTCTCTGACAGCCTTTAAGAGCCATCTTCCAGGAGAGAGGAAGCACCGCTTAAATCAATTCGTCCTAAAGTGATTGTCAGCTTCTTCCCTCTTTTTCTGTCTCTCTTTCTCTCTCTCTCTCTGTCTCCGTCTCTCTCTCTGTCTCTACAGCTTTAATGATCCATCCTTGTAAAATGGTATATCCTTTTTTACCCCTCCCCGGTGAGTCCCAGCACAAGATCATGGTCACACATGGCTTGTATATGGTTAGCACTTATATATGTTGCATGATTATAGCATTATAGCATATGCTTTAAGGAGCATGAGGTTTCTGAGTAAATGATGAAGCAAATTGCAACAAATCCCCTGAACCATGTGTGTAACTCACACCTCATATAATGGCATGCACCTCACAGAGCACATTTCTGACATACCCACACAGCAACTCTGGATTAGCTTAATGTCACTGTGACAACATATATCAGAACACAATGAAAATCTAGCACTGGATACAGATCTGGGTCAAGCTTGTACTGTAGAACTGCTTCAGTGGGTTGCAGATACAACAGTACAGCAAGCGTTGTTAAGAGCAAGATACAAAAGACTTGAAGTCCTGCAAAGTAGATCCTAATGGATTTTATCTTGACATAAGTATTTTAACAGTGATTACATAAACAATAGTCCTGTGACCTGTCATATATGCTAGTCAATATCTTAAAACACAGGCAAATTTCCATATCTGATACTCAACATACATGATGATTTTCTTAAGTGGTAAGTTTATTTAATGGTGGTTAGAAGGTTTATTTAATAGTAACCAACAAGCCTAGTTGGAATTAGTAAGCGAGTGTTTAAAGAACTCCAAAAGATGTGATAATTAATATTTCAAATTGCATATTCTTCTATACGTAGTCTACCAGCGCAAATCTGTATATAGCGTTCCTGTTTCTATGGTTACAACAGGACAGAAAGTAATTTTTCAAGAGCAAGCTGTACTGAAAAAAGTCTTTTCATACAGGAAGCAGAAGAAAACAGGTAGAACAGCAGACAATTTGTCCTTAGCTGCACTTTCTCACAGGTTGCAGCCTGTTTTCTTGCAAACACTCCACCTGGTCCATTTATTTCCACTGTCATCATTTTGGGTTATACAGTACCGTCATTATCAGACAATCCCCGTCCCTTATTGCAACTGTTTCCCAAAATACATAATCTTTTCCCCAGATGAGCTACTCTAAAACTGAATCAAAACCTCAGAGAGGCCTGGTCTACAGTGCAGCTCTAGACTGAACATTGGACAATCTTAGATTAAATAACAGTGATCATGGCCACTGTGTCAGGAAATACCTCTCAGGTGTCTAGGTTTCCTAGTCAAAAAAATAATTGATTATTTGGTATTCAGAAGGCTCAAAGGCAAACCAATGCCCTCATTATTTCCTCGTTTATTTAGTGGAACATATACCCAGCAGTAGGACTGAACCAGAATCAATAGTACCCACAGTAACATCAGAGAACTCATTCACCCTTAAACCAAGAATCTGGACCAAAAAGCACAAGGTTTTGTGCCACTGCTGGGAACATTCTGCAAAGATATTAACCCTGAATCGCTCAGCTCAGTAAGCATGAGTTCAGATGGCCTCCGCAGTCACCAGACCTCAATTCAATAGAACTGATAGAACGTTATGAAATGGGAGATTTGCATCATGTATGTACAGCTGACAAATCTACAGTAAATTTGTTAAATCATTTTTAACCTTTGTCTATATGCAATAAAAATGTATTTCTTAAAGCAAAAATGTGCCTAAACCAGTACAGACAAGGTGTATATTATAAATGGCTAGTGTATTTTTTTACTGAAGGCAAGGTGCAGTTGTGTTTGCTTAGGAAGAAGGCCAAAGTACACCAGTGTTTAATATTGCCTGAACAGTAAACTAGGACAATCATATATTTTAATATCTCTTACACACTCACTTTACCTGGTTATAAATCTGTGTTAATATAAAGAACAACACAGAGAGTAAACACAGGGAGAAAAGGCTGACGTGACAATTACTTGACAAGACCTGGTAATTTACCAAGATAACCTGAGTGAATGTATTATAGAGAATGACTTGCTGATTCCTTTCGAGGTGCCTGATTTACACCATTATGTCAGTGAAAAGACAGCAGGATGAGCTTCTGAAGACACAATTGTGAGCCAATGACCTGAATCCCCCTGAGAATGCACCTTTAAGTAGACACAGAAAGTCAAGTGTTTGATGTGTAATTGCCATAAAATCAGCTGCATACAAGACGGCTTGTTACACTGTGTAATAATACACTCAACATTGTGAATCACAGTAAATTACTACCGGAATGGCACAAGGCCCGAACATTGCTTGTAAAGATTTTGATGTCAATGGTAAAACTAAAACTAAATCACGTTTTCAAACTCATTCCAACACAATGTAGATAATGCAATGAGACTGCACTGTACTGCACATGCCACTGCAATTCTCTTTCTACACTGCTCTCAAAAATTAGGAGATATTTCATTTGGGGATTTTTCAAAATTTCACATTTTTGTGATGAGTATCGTATATAGTAAATCCAGCAGCACACAAAAGAAACATGACTGAAAAGATACTTGGAGAATAAATGAAAGGTAAGTATGTTAGTTAAAAAGCAGGCAGAAGAAAAGAGTGACTGTATTACACTCGGGGAATGAGCGAGCAAGGGGTGGAGGAAGAGGATTCGGCAGCAAATATACACAGCGGGAGATGAAGCGAAGATTTAATTTGACTGACTACACACAGCCGTGCTGCTCAAATGCTCATTTAATGTGGATTAGGCCTTTAACAGAGATTTGTTTGGCCTGATAATTCAATAAAAGCAAAATTAGAGGAGTTTTAATTGTAATCAGTGGGTGCAGCAGTCATAAATAGTGCAGACTCAGTTAATCATCTTGCATAGCAATAAAAATGATTCTATGTTCTAAAACAGTCACAAAAGCCATATGCGGAATCATGGCCAGTGAATTTGTCCACAACAAAAGCAGCTCTTTTTACACAAAACATACAGTGTAGTGTAGAATTTTCTGTTTCTCGGCATTAGTGCTGTGCTAAAAAAAAGCGATAGAGCTATATATCCCAATATTTATTTTGCAATATTCAGCTCAATATATCCATAATAAAACCGTCCTTTGAAGGAATAGGAACACATTTTACATGAGGTGAAAATGTATGGGTCTAGGGTGATAAAAATGTTATATTACAATGTTATACACGAAATTTCAAACAATACATGTGCTCGCAAACAAAATTCATCACTAGCGACAGATTCTTTTTTACTGATATTCATATATTATCCCATACTTCAGTCATTTTTATTCAAAATGTGCTACATTGCAATATGCATCTCATCGCAGTGTACCATGATGTAATTTGTAAATTGTACATGATCATATTTGAATGTGAACAGGGATCGATCGGAGTCTGATCTATACAAGTTTTTGAAAGTGTATCATTGCACAAAAATAGAAACTTTCTAAGGGATATAGAAAAAGAGCCACCCATCCTTCATGGGGCTAGAAAAGTTGTTAATAAGTCACCCAAAAAAATCTCTACAATACAGGCACGTTATAGTCTCAGAGGTCACAAAAGAACCCAGCGTAACTTCAACTCAAGGCTTCTTTTCTTTGGATAGTGCCCATATTCAATGAGTCATGAGTTCATGAGAATTGCAAGAAGCATTATTTCTATAAAAAGAATAACGCTGCATTAAAGCATAAGAATATTATCCAAACATTTGTGAAAAGTGGTGCTGCGAGCAGTTAATGTGAGGAAACCAACCAAAATTTCTGCATGGAGGAATGAGCTAATACTCTTTCAAGTCAATGCAGGACTGATCAACAGTTACCAAAACATTCACTTACAGTTATTGCTGTGCAAGTGGGTGACACCGTGTACAAAAAAAGCAATGGTTCACATACTTTTGCAGGACTTGTGTGAATATCCAGTGGTGTTTAAAGTCATATTTATGCAGAAACATTAAAAATGCTAGAAAAAAAATTTCTAAGCACCACTGTATCCACAGCAGGCAGAAAACATGATTTGCCAGTATCTGTGAGTAGATCACGGTCAAGGGAGAAAGAGTAAATGTGAGTTTAAAAAAAACATCCAAAACACTTGTAACAAGAAAAAGAAACACCTACCCACATCTAGGGCTGACTCAAAAAACGCATTGTAGGCTCTTACCTTTGAGAATGCTCTGGCTATGCAGCATCTCTCGAGGGATGAAGACGGTATAGAAGTTCTGGGAGAATCCAGGTTTACAGGCATCTGCAGTCAGACCTCCAGAACCCTGTGCAAAGAAGAAAATAACAATAAAACCCTTAACACGTGCTCACTGGTCCATCTCATTCTACAACCATAAGCTTTAGTACAGACTTGAAATGCAGGACTGGGTATTTATTAATAAATTAAATTAGGTTTATGAGACAAAATATGAAATATCTCAGGTTCATACTGTCTGCAATGAAAAAAAAGTCTTTTCCATAATGTCCATAATGTTTTGTTAACTTTTAACTTACCCTTAACTCTAACTCTATGCAGCACTTCACTGTCAGTGACCAGCAGAAATGATGTTTTTTTTAGCAGGGAACAGACGTGAATAACGAACCCTGATTATAAGCTTAAACTCAAAATTAGTTTTGTTCATACTGCAGGTAAAATGAACCAAATGTGATTTTTTGATGTACTTCTAAATAATACTAGTCGAACCAAGTCCTGCTTTTGGGCTGACTTACAGAAGTAAACAAACAACAGATAAAAAATGTTAGTGATTGCTAGCATATTGTTGTTATAATTATATATTCAGGTGTAGTGAATGTCTCAAAGACAGGTGAAGGAAAGCCATGATTTTGACAGATTTCTCCGGCTGCATTTCTTTGTATATTTGTTTTAGTAAACTAAGCATTAGCGGCTACACGAGCAAGGTAACATTTATACCAGCCAGACGCATTCACACTAGCTCAATTGAGAGCAAACAATTAACCAAATGTGATAGGAAACCCAAGTACCTGGAGTAAACCTCATGTAAACATGGGGAGAACAGTCTAATTCCACACAGACAGAGTCTAAGGGCAGCATTAATCTGAAGCTGTGAGGTGACAGTGCTAACCGTTTGCTCCACCGTGCCACAACCCACCCCCCGAGGTCTGGATGAAAGACCAAAACAAGGTGAGGAGAGACCATTGTATGTGTGGCTTTAAAGACCAAGAAATACGTGTGAATGAATGCATATGACTTTGAAAATAAGATTTGTAAAGTATGGCACTAATCTTTGAGGTTGAGGGGATTGTAATGAAAGTGGGTTACCGCATACTCGCTAACCTATTTGGCGATCTGGAGTTTTCCATTTGTTTGGTTGTTCAGGAGTTTTGCAAAATGCTTAAGCTTGTTATTTTCTCAGGCATGAGCTACACTAAGGAGAGATGTCCTACAAGTCCTGAATTCCTACAAAACAAGCCTGGTTTCCTCAAAAATTCAACTAAACTGCATCAATAAAATTTGTTTGCAAATCCAATGGTGAATCTCCCTAGAAAATTGCACTGTCCGTTAATTAAACTCACAGTCCCTACAGGATCATTAAATCCTACTGGATTATTAATGGGGGTCGCTCAGGTGTCTGGGTCCTCCAGTTTCCTCCCATAGTTCAAAGAAATGCTTTTAGTTACTTTATTTACAGATACTTAGGTAACGTTTAAGTAAAGAAAGTGAAAAGAGCTATAAGAAATGTTTGGCAAATTCTCTTCATCTCACACTGAAAAAATGGAAATTGCAGCACATTTAGTCTAAAAACCCTCGGCGACACAAGTATTATTTAGCAAAACCACATTTGTGTATATGAGATCTCGGTCATTCTGCAACTTAGAAAGGACACAGGAACGCTATTTAAACAAGAGAATGTTGTGTTAATTTTAATGGCTGTAAAACTGCTCACAAAAATTAGCGGCTATTCAAAATGAAATGCCCTCTAATGAACTCTATATCTACGGTTCAAGAAAATAATTAAAGTCAACTGGAACTGTGACAAACTTGAATGAGGATCAGAGTTTATGTTGTACCCACAAGCAATGAGGAGAATGGGAAGAGTTGAAATTTCCATTAATCACCGCTGGAGAGTTAAAGACACAAGCAGAATCTTAGAGTCACTAAGTTTCTAAAAGTACCATTGGTTGCCACCTATATGAAAACAGATTATTTGGAGGCTTGTCAGGAAAAAATGGCCTTTTCTGTCATCCAACTTCAAACATCTGAAATTGCTAGATGAAACACAGCATCAAGCTAAATTCAAGCTTCTACCAAAGCCTTTTCACAACTTTGAGCTAAACCATATAGAAAACCTGTAGGGTAATCGAGTGAGTGAGAGAGAGCGCACAAGAGAGGTTCTGTAACAAGGAATTCCACCCGCTATATTCTCTTATATTCTTATAAGAGGTTATAGGAAAAGACAAGAAAGTTGTTTTATTGGCAAGAATAGGCAGTATGGTGTATTACATGCAGAGGTGCAAATAATTGAAGCACATGAGGTTTAAATAATTATTTTATTTAGAACACAAAAAATAATTATTTTGTGATGGATTTTTTTTCCGAGACTACATTAACTTTAACTAAAGGTTGTAGTTTTCTTATTGTTCGTCGAGATTATATAGATGATCTTGAGACCAATAGTTGAGTTTCTTAGAACTTATTAAGCACTTTAATATAATTAAGCCAATAATTATGGAGGGGACTCTATCTTATGATTGGTAATCCGTATTGGCTGATACCCAGAGTTCAGGTATTGGATTCAGTAGGAATAAAAACATAGGTACATATGAAAGTATAGGCAAGTTTCATAAAAGATTTAGATATTGGAATAAAACACAAGCGGCACTAGATAATGGCACAAATGGTAAGAACAGGTGCCTCACAGCTCCAGAGATTCCTGTCTCAATTCTGACTTTAGACTCAGGAGTTTGCACTGTGCAGGTTTCCTCCTACATTACAAAGACATGAATTAGGTTACCTGGTCGCTCTAAATTGGTGAGAAAGTGTCTGACTGGCACTGATGTAACCTTGTTCCTGTCATGAATAGCCATTGATGCCGAGCAAAACAAACAAAGATAAACATATAACTATAAAATAATAAAATACTTAATACATGAACAGATGCATCCCTTACTAGTAGTAATGCTGACTAGCCAATCCACCTACTAGACTATTTTGGAAGGGTTAATGGCTGAATATTTTTGAAAAACAATCTTTTATTTAAGATAATAAACGCTTGGCTTGCAAAATAATCTGCATGATGATTCTGAGTGAGACTTTCTGTTTTAGTAATGAGATCTGCTATAGTCTAACGTCTGGTAATCCACGGAGGCATTTATTCTAGGACGGTAAATAAGCATGTGTAAGCTGAGGATCATCTTACAGTAGATCATAAACAGGTTCAATAAGGTTTAGTGTGATTAAACATGTCAAATCAAAGTGCCAACTCATAAAAAATAAAGAACAGACAAAATGCAAGTGCAGGACAGGCATCTCTTGTTATAGTGGTATATATAATCATGTTTGTTAATATTTGGTGATATCACTCGAAAAAAGGACCTGAAAAGCAAATCTGACATAAATTAAGAAGAAAATCCTTCTACACATGCACCTATGAAACCATGCTGTGTGCTATCTCATTGATTCCCAGTTTCTGATTTATATAAACTGTGACATCACACTATAATGTTATTTATTCTAAAAAAAGCAGGTTATTCTTCCTAAATTAAAAGCTTGATTTGTAATGAACTTGGGTTTCTTTTGACCACAGAATCGAGTTTAAAACTGCAGCTAACCACATTTCCAGCTGGATCATCGGCTTAAACGAATAGAACTGAACTCATATGCTCAATCATTACTGCAACAACCTACAATTATAAACCATTATGGAAAAATCCATCCCATTGTGCATAAGATAATTAGGATCCCGATTTTAAACCAGTCACAGTCAACCATCTCAGTCTGCACACTACTCTACGTCCACAGTAAGAAGCAGCATCCTTCTCCCCTGCAGTGAAGATATGAGAAGAGAAAAGTGTAGGACACATCCATGCGCATCCGGATGCTGCAGCTCCACAGAGCGCAAGCATCCATGCGCACCCGCTCACTGCCATTTAATCATCAGAACCTACTATACCATCCTAAGATTTTTTAGCTCTACAGGTCCTTCTTGGGAAAAGTATTTTGTAAACTGAAAGTCGCGCAAACATAAAGTGGCTGATCAGCACTCGGACTTGTTAGAACAGACAGTATTAGAGTCTTACCAGTGAGATTTCCACCAGAAAAGCGCAGGTCAAAGTCAAAAGCAAGTGTCTCATCTTCTGCTCTGACTGAAACGGCTCCTCTTTAATAAAGAGTAAATCCTCCAGGTGGTGGAGTTTGGATAGAGGAGTTCAGAATTGGAGAAGCTGTGCCCCGACTGCAGGTGGAGGAACCAAAAGGCGCTGTTCAGCTCAGCACCAACGCAACCCCTCCTACTGTAGAGCGCACATGGGGAGTATGGAAAGCCAAAGAGGACAAGCATAGGCTAGCTTGTTCGAAAAAGCGCGAGTGCCACTATGGAAAGCCAAATACGACAATAAGCCTTGTGCGTTGGTGAAAATGTCCAAAGGTTTCAAACTAAAATAAATAAATAAATAAAAATGTAAATAAGCGACTCAATAAAAGTAATGTGTTGAACATGTGTTGAACAAAACTGTAAATAATAATCATTCTAAATGACTAAATAAATGAATATACATAAAAAAGAAACAGAAATATTAATATACAAAACATTTTACTTAAATGCCATTTACTTAACATTTTACCTTTTATTTAAATGTCTTTGTATGATTTTTGTCTTTTCATTTATTCATTTATTTATTTAGTATTTAGTATTTACTATATTCGTTATTTAGTAGGGAAAGAATATGAACTATATCCTGAAAGTTTCTTAATACAAGGAGGCCAACCTCTGTGTCAGAAGATTCAGAAAACTGAATCAAACTATTAGCTACGGCCTCCACGCAAAAAGTAAATAATCCACGCTTCCTTTTTCTGCTTGGTCAGCCAAGAGCCTCTGGCCACGTGTTGCCTGTAAGCAGCCATTAGCATTCCGTGTTGCCAAAGTTACCACAGATGAAGCAAGATGTGCAATAGATCTAGGGAATCTGACATCAATCAACCAATAGGAATGCTAAGACACTGTGGCATCATTGATGGACTGCCCCTTCATTATCAAATAAGAAGGAAATACAGGAATACAAATGGAAATAAAGAATGAGGAAATAAATAGTTATGAAACTAAATAAATACAATTATACAAAGACATTTAAGTACATTTACATTGACATTTATGTCATTAAGCAGACGCCCTTTTCTAAAGTAACTTACGATTAATACATAAATGCATAGTTTTATATATTAATATGTTTATTTTGATGTATATTTATTTATTTGGTTATTTATAATGACTATTTTTTACAACATTTTTTTTATCAACATATTAATTTTATTGAATCATTTACCTACACATTTATTTATTTATTTATTTATTTATTTCAGGCTTGCTCCTGCAATTGCGGTTGGTCAAATGACTGAAATATTGTATTGCAATTATTCAAATTACATTTATTGAACTGATTACATAAAGCAATTGCTGTTTTACAATTGCTGACAAAAATTAGGTGATATTTCAAAATGAATTCACACACACTCACACAGACACATTGTAAAACCATATAAACTTACTGGCAGTACACAGCAAAGAGGACATGAGTCCAGTTGAAGAAACACTAACTTCCAGAACAGGAAACCTTTTAAACAATTTAAACCTTTAAGTAGATAAATCCAGCTTGTTGCTACTGTTTGTATCCTAACAAAAGAAACTGATAATTCATTACATATTGTCATTTTACCATTCTTAAAACTAAATCTAATAATGGCCTAAAGCCTCACAATACTGTATAACAATCAGTCTTTCCAGCATAGTGAGTCGCATGGCATTTGTGACTCGCCTTGGGTTAAAATTTTCTACATGATACTATCCCCAAATGACATGAATCACTTTCTCTGGTTCTTCCAACATCCATAGATTATATTTGGCAAGGATAATCAAATGTAAACTAAACCACGTTTATTTATTTACCTATAAACTCTTTAGGTATAAGTAAGAGTTTAAGATACAGTGGATTTAGCTACTGTTTAATTTCCTTTGTTTAATGATTGTAGCTCATCATTGCAGGGCCAACAGCATATTTGAATGGGACAATTAAACTAAAACTCAGCTGACAAACTAGTATCCAACATCCAGGATTTATGAAGGAGGAAATTAAAAAATTGCCCAAATGTTTATTGCCGCACAGAGCTTATCCCTCAGAGGCTAGTGTGAAATGAATCTGTGCTTGGAAGTTTTTGAGCAGTATGTAAATTTGGTAAATTATTCTGCTCTGGTTTTGAGCATTAGGCTAATAAAAATACCATCTGTGCACTTGAAGCCAATCACTAAAGCTGTCCTCAATTATTAAACAAATCCCACCAAACAGTTTCCTCTTTTTTTTAGTAGAAGAGTTATTAGTTTGCTGAACTCAAGTCAGTAGACCCGTTTTATCTAAATAGCTTTTGTGAGGTACCTGAAAGGTGCATGGTATATTATGCCTAGTCTTCCCTGATCTGGCAACACTGCACTGTTATCTGGCAGTAAAGAAATGCCATGGTACATTGCATGTTCTAAAGTTTGAGAGTATGCAGATGCTGTAATTGGCTTTGATTTCAGATAAATGGTATTAACAAAGACTGTTCGGAGATGCTATTAAACAACTGCAGTGTTCTGCAGAGATTGACTGTGCCTATGGCCGTCTATGCTGGATTTATATTTCATTCTAGCTGCTATAAAGGGTGCTGTCACTGAGATGTATAGCATCATCAAGGCTTGATTGCGCTACCCATCTCTTTCCACTTTGCAAATGACAATAACACTGCTGTCCCCCCTAGTTAAGGTGCTAAAATGTAACGACAAAGCTAGGCTTCTTTTGCTGTAATTTATTAGGAACTGCTCAATTATCAGGCCAATAGCCACCCAACAGTGACTAGATTGGGAAAAGATATACATGAAATAGTATATTTGTATGCTTACAAGCTGTGTCAACAAGGTAGGCATCTAATAAAAAGGTCAGTAAATAATTAAAAAAAACACCGCTGTTGGTGTTGCATAAATAATAGCACCACCACCAAGCAGTGTCACTGGTTTGCTGAATGGTCCAACAAATGGTCCAAACAAATTTGGTGCATAACTATTGTACTATTGTACAATATTGTACTATTGTACCTTACTATTGTAATTCGCTTTGGATAAAAGCGTCTGCCAAATGCAATGTAATGTAATGTAATAATAGGTAGTCATGATGAAAGAAAGGGTAGAGGAGGCTAAAATGTTTTCATTACATTTGCTACAATCAATAATTGCTAAATTCAATATATTGACAGCTTACAAAATTCCAGCTTCAGTGTTAAAAATATGTTCTCCCCTCCATAGCTTTTGTGCTAATTGTATATCAGATTAAACCTGAGTTCTCCTACTTTCATCATAACCAAGTACACTGAACATGGTTTTCAAGCTTGATGAATCACTCTGAAGGTGCTTTGTTAACTGCTTTAACCCCTTCTTGTACTTAAATTTTTTCATGCGTTGAAGAACAAGAACAGTTCTTCAAATACACTCTTAAACATTTAGGCCAATAGGCTACATAGGCTACACTGGCTTAATTGCCTTCACTATGACTCAGTGAGCAAATAAGTACATAAATCTCTATTTTTGGCTGATTCCCTGTCCACCGGGTATGCCGACCTTATAGGCAGTGACCAGCAGAAAGCTCTGGGCCCAGTGTGATGTTTTCCAGGACAAAGACATCAACAGAAATAAATTAATTAAAATGCCTTGGGAAGTAAAGTGTATACATTTCAGTGACACATACATTATACAGCCAAAATAATGTGAACACCTGAAGAAGTGCATTACAGGTGCTTCCCTGTTTTAACCAAAAAGTGTAATATATATAAGTAAATGTCAAATTTCTTTATATAGCGCTTTTTACAATGGAGCATTGTTTCAAAGCAGCTTAACAATATTATATTGTTTAAAAGGCCAATCACAAATTGAGCAAGCCTAGAGCGACAGTGGAAAGGAAAAATATAATCCAGCAGCCTTCCTTAAAAGTGCTTAAAAACACCTTATTTAACAGGTACTCCAACGTCCACAGTTCAGAGACAAGTTAGGTTAACTGAAATTTCTAAAATTCCCTTAGTGTGTGTGCTTATGGGTGTGTCATTGTATGTGTCCTGTGATGGATTGGTGCAATGTCTCAAGTTGTTCCTGTCTTGTACACTGTGTCGCTGGCTAGACACCACGTTGCCTGTGACCTTGATCAAGGGTTAAACAGATCAATTATATAGATAAATTAAGTAATTAAATTAAGAAAATAAATTAATTAGCGTCTTATTTTATTTATTTAATATTAAGCTTATATTGAATGTCAAAAATTGCTGACAAATTCCAAATTTAGGTAGAAAAAATCAGACCAGAATATAATAAAATGGGAATTATCTGTTCATATTTTCTTCCATTTCAACTCAGATGTCTAATGGCATTAAGAACAGTGCTTTGTTCAAACCATTTAGTTTCTCCATCAAACCATTTATCTACGAAGGTTGATTTACAGTGGTAGGGCAGATCGATAATAAACTAACTTGCTAGAGTAGTAGAAACAAATAAATCTGTCATATTAAGAATCACAGAGGTGATCTGTACAACCTATTCTACTAACTCTATTTTATGAAACTTTTAGCATTGAGTTTGGCTGAATTAAAAAAACATTTGACTGATCAGATGGGGTGTTTAGAAAGATTTGTCCAGTAGAGTAATTTTGTCTTTAAATGAACTTTTGTCATAGATGGTAAAAATACGTCCCAAAGGCTCCAAACACTGGCCTTGCTTCCTGTCTATGCCAAGGATGGACTCTGAGTGTTAAACAGGTCCCAAGTTATTAGCTGCTGATTAATATGATTGTGTTTCATCTCCATTACACTGAGATGGATTTCATCCTCAGAGGTAATGATTCATGCATAGTATTATAGACCTAATGCACTGCTAAGTATATAGTATATAAATAATTAACTGTGTGTTGTTTTGTTCTAGTCCTTTGAGTATTTAACATATACCTCCGTGTTGATGTGTTCAGCCTAGCCTCCATGATTTAATTAATCATGCCTAGTTGCTCACATCTGATGTAAATCATTCAGAGGTTATTTGATCCAAGGAAAGAAAATAATTGGCTTCTATGACCAAGTCCTTCCAGTTTATTTTCAATCAGGCAATGTCACTCGCTGGAAACTAGTTGACACCCTTAACTTTAACCAAGCGTTGAATCTGGTAAACTTCAATACAGCTGTACTCACAACCCCAGCGCAGGCTCATCGGGCAACTTCGTATTCATTTAATGAATTAATTTAATACTGTTATATTGTGAGTTTTGGTTCATTTCTATAAATATTATTAATATATGTTGGAATTCATTACACCCTCAAAATCTGCAAGCTGTCCAGGTCCTGAGGAAGCAAAGCATCCCAAAGCAATTATACATCATCCACTGTGGAGTTCTAGAAAAAGAAGGAGTAGCATATTCATGGCAAAATTAATCTACCTCATTTGATCATCAAAGTTGTATTGTAGACACAATAAGTTTGCTGTTACCATGTTGTAATCTTCATTGCATGATTACTCAGATTGAGTAGCAACAGGTTACATTTCATCCATTTTCAAAAGTTCAAATCCCAGTCAGAGAAGGACAACTGTGCTCTGTAAAAGTGCAGTGGCTAAATGTACCCATTGAAAATTGGCAATGGTCCATCCATCAGATACAATTCTGAAATGGTCCTTTAGAGAAGGTCCCAAAGTAGCCCAGAGCAAGCACTGTACCAACTGCAAATAGGAAAATGAGAACCCGAATAAGCAAATAACGCTGTTGCCTGCACTTCTCTCCCACAAGAGACGACCACAAATAAAAGGCTTGCAATGCATTTCATCTAACAGAAGACAAATGAGTATCGTGAGTAGTCACTTTTTGCATGACCTTTAGGCAGCAGTTACGATATAGTGCCTGATGTTCTCACGAAGGTTCTGATGAATGGCACTGGCTATTGTTTTATCTTCCTTCCAAACATAATGCCAATGCACACTCTATTTAATTAACCTCACTGCCTACTTCTTTACTGATTTCCTCTCCATATGGAGCTTCACAAACCATATATTTCATACCAAGCTGATTCTGAACCATAGAAATGTATTTTCAGGGGGTGGCAACAAATGAGACCCATGAGGACAAATGAGTGTGTGTAAACGGTATGACCGCTAATACAGTGAGATATTCAGAATGTGTTAAGAAATTACAGGAGACTATTACTGATAATGATAAATAATGATATATTTAGCAGACACAATTATCCAGAGAGACTCACAACTGATACAGTCTTTCAATGCAGGCAATTAAGGGTCAAGTGTCACGCCTGACGACTGCGCAGGCGTGCCTTGATTGTGCACAGCTGTCCCGGATTAGCGAGGACTCTTTATAAGCTTCGCCCGCGTTCATGCGGTGCAAAGCTTTCCTTGTTGCATGTTATTATTTGGTTTTGGTTTGATTTTGACAGGATCTTTCATTGTTGTTTCCAGTCCTTGATCCTACCCGCCTGTTGGTTCGTTATGTTTAGTTCTGCTTTAAGTTCCGTTTATTTAGTTTCAATAAACCTGGTTGTCCCGCACCTCGCGTTTGCCTCCGATACTTCACCGGTCGTGACGTCAAGGACCTTGCTCAGGGAACCAACAGTGGCAGCTTAGCAGACATGGGATTTGAACCCTGGACCTTTTCTTCTACAACTCACTACCTCGAACAGTAAGACACCACAATCTCTTGCTTTTGCCATGCCTCCTTCACTATCCCACTAGCCCTTTACACTTGCTCACCTTTAAGGGTGATCTTGTCTTTTATTTCCCAGACTTCCATGACCAGGTTTAAAAATATTTCAGATTTAAGTTTGATTCTTGCAGAGGCTTCTTTCATTCATCACTGGGCAAAAGTGTCACTGCTGAACAGTATCACAGGTCAGAGGACAAGGTTGTAAGATGTTCTGGACAAGAACATATTCTAAATGCTATTACTGCATATTTTTTAATGGACAGGGTGTTATATACATGAACAGAGGGTTGGACCCAAGGGCTGTTCAGGGGTGTGATCTTAAGAGCTACCACACATGCAAAAAAGAGGTTTTAATACATATATACATGCATTTGCATACATATGAGTGGTAATATGTATGTAAATATGGATGTAGAGTGGGGAAAATAAGTATTTGATACTGTAATTTTTATAGTAGGTACACTTCAACTGTGTTTATCAGACACATATCAGACAACACGAAAGCAAAACAAAACAATTCAGAAAATCACATTCTATGATTTTTAAATAATTAATTTGCACTTTATTGCATGAAATAAGTATTTAATACAATATATTATATATATATATTATAACTTAATAATTGGTACAGAAACCTTTGTTTGCAGTTACAGAGGTCAGATGTTTCCTGTAGGTCTTAACCAAGTTTGCACACACTGCAGCAGAGATTTTTCTTCAGTATTCTTACTGAGGGAAGGAGGTTGTTTGCCAAAATTTCACAACACACGACCCATCCATCCTCCCCTCAATATAGTGCAGTCGTCCTGTCCCCTTTGCAGAAAAGCAACCCTAGAGTATAATGTTTCCACCCCCATACTTTACGGTTGGCACAATGTTCTTGGAGTTATACTCATCCTTTATCATTCTTCTTCCTCCAACCACAATACAAACTATACCACAAAGCTATATTTTGGTCTCATCTGACAACATCTCCCATGATCCTCTGGATCATCAAGATCGTCATTGGTAAATGTCAAACGGACCTGAACATTTGCCGGCGTGAGCAAGGGAATCTTGGGCATAGTGGAGTCACTAACTAAAAGAAACTGGCAGTGTGGCAGGTGAGAAGGGGAAAGGAAAAGTGTTAGTTCAAAGGTGTCAACTCAAAGGTGTCAAGAGAAGTGTATCTATTCACCAGAAATGGGCAGCAATCTTTATTGACACAAGCATGCGAATCCCATTGCACATCACACAGGCTTTTATAGCCTCATCATCCATCTGCAGGAGCCTGTAGTTACTACCACCTTAAACATGAACGGTGACGTTTTTTTGTCCAATGAGATTTGAAGTAAACTCCACATTACATCTTTTTCTTAACATATTGTATAACATATTGGTGATAAAGAACCTACATAGTACCAATAGAATAACATATAGAATAACCAATAGAATACCATTTGTGATTTAGCTGGAGGACTTAAAGCTACTGAATATCTGATATAGGTCCAGATGATTATATTATATTTGACAATGCTGTATTAGCCGAATGTCCACTTTGCACATGCATTAGTGTGGGCAGTAGTTTGACTGAATGTGAAGACAACTCAAGTCAGAAAAAGAAGTACAAGTAATAGTGCTTGAAATATCTTGACTGTTGTGAGACCTTCTCAGGATCTTTAAGTTGTATGAATTTTCTCATTTTAGCTTCAGGGTGGCCATCATTATGTCACTCGCTGGTTAAAAATGACCTTTTGGAGAGTAAAGAGTCAGATCGGGAACCCACACTTTATTCAGAGGATTTTATTTACTAACAGCACAGTACTGTGTGTTTTTTGACTGCACAATCATCCCTGAAGTTTTGGTAGCAAAAAACAATCCAGCATGTGGTTCCCACACACATGAGACAATTTAGAAATACCAGTTAAACTAAAAGAAAAATCTTTTAACCATAAGACTAAACTGAAATAAACTACTTAAATGGGACATTAAAGTTTTACATTTTATAATTCTTATTCCAAAAGTTGAACTGTTAATATTAAATGGTTCATTTAATGTAGTTAATGTAGTTAGTGTTTCAGTACAAATGTTTACCTTCCAGTATTCAAGTACTAAACATGCCAGTTCTAGTAAAATTTTATCCTTGCTTCAGCACTTTCATTTTACAGTTTACCAATTCATTGATGTACTCTGACTGATGTACTCACCATTCTAGTTTTCATACAAAAGCTTAATATTCTTGTATTTAATGTTTCAATGCAAGTAGTAAAGCTTCTAATTCTAAAATTAAACATACCACATCCAATACTTACAACTACAATTCCTGTATTACATGTTCTATTCAATAACGAAGTTGTAATGCAGGCGTCATGGTGGGTAGCACCGCTGCTTCAAAGTAAGAAGGTCCCGGGTTCAATCCCAGGGTGGAGCACCCTGGGCCCTTTCTGTGTGACGTCTGCATGTCCTCCCTGTGTCTGCCTGGGTTTATACCAGATACTCCGGTTTCCTCCTTGTTAGGTGGTTAATTGATGCCTCTAAAGTGGTGCTTAGTGTGTGACTGTGTGTGTGCCCTATGATGTATTGGCACCCCATCTAGGGTTGTTTCTATATAAAAAACAGTCACGTTACCAGGAGAACCACCAATATAATGCAGAAAAATGTGCTTTCCCTTACATCTGTTGTGAATTCACATTCAAATCCCAACAAGTTAGGTGACCCGTATTTGTTGTGTCTCATACGTCGACTTTTCACAGCATGAGCAAAAGGTTTACACCATATGACTTTTTCCATTCTTGTAGCTTGGAGAAAATCCAAGATCGTGCCTTGGATTGCTACTTCTGCCTGACAAATACCCTAATTTACCATCTGCTATGTGGCCAGATCTTCTCAGTAAGGAATTACCTCTACCAGAGCCTCCAGAAAAAAACGACAAAGACTGAGGATGAAGTAAAATAAGGACACTATGGATACATGTACATATTAGATCTTTGTACATATTTAAGTGTAATAACTTTCTGGTTCATAAATATGCCATAATCACTTCTTTAGTAATTAATTCATTTTCATACCCACTCAATCTCAGGAGAACCAGGGGCTTAACCAGCAGCATATAATGCAAGGTGGGAACAAACCCTCATTAGGGTGCCAATCCATCACAGGGTAAATGCACACACTCACTCACTCATTCGAAATGTACCTGAAGGAAACCCATGTAGACGTGAGAATTTGCAAACTATATACAAAGTAAATCTGGACCAGGATTCAAACCAGATATCTCAGAAGCTGTGACAAAGTGCAAAATAATTTTCCCAATACTTATCGTGAAAATGTATTATATTAATAAACATAACATATAGAAGTACCAGTACTAAATGTTTCAGGATATAATGTACTAGTAATACACATTCCAGTTCTAGTACCAAATGAGCCAATTACATTTCAAGTAGTAAATATTAGTATTACAGTAGTTCCAGATATCAAGTTCCAAATTGGATATTCAATTTCAAATGCACTGGGGATATGTATTCATGTATTATGTACACCGTTTTATGGGAAAATATCTATAGGTTACACTATAGGTGATTACGATAATGTCCAGTCAACGCCCATTTCAGTTAGGCATCTGTGTAATGCATACCTGTATTCATATACTGTAACTTTCCTATTTTCATCATTTAGATTAATATCAGGGCAGATTTTTATTATTGATTATTAATTGTTACTAGATAAACCCCAACATTTCCAATGCTTTCATTAACCTTTTCTTGACTCTAATCAGCTGTCATATCAGGACACTTCATGGCCTTAATTATTCTGATTTGCCTAATGTTAGAACCTGGACTATAATATTATAATGTTTTAGCATAATGTGGCTGCTGGCGGAGTCTGAAATCAGGTGGAGCTGGATAATGAAATATTTGTCAGAAAAAGCCTCACTTATGTGTTAGTTAATTACAATGATTGCAAAACAATTTATCATCCCAGACATTAATCTATAGAACAGCATGTGCAGTGTTCAAAGATTAAAAATGCATTTGCTTGTCGTTTGGAGCCAAATGCAAATGCAGCATGTTACCCATAACACATTGTGTACAACACCTTTCAGCGTTGCATGTGTGTGTGTGTGTGTGTGTGTGTGTGTGTGTGTGTGTGTGTATGTCTGCGCGGGGGGGTTCTGGGGGGGTCAATTAATAATACATGCAGTTGGGGATGAAGAGGGGCGACTGCGTTCAGTAATGGCAAGCTCTTGAGTGCTTACTGTCAGGCAAAAATGCAATAATGCATAAAAATGTCATTTGAATAATGCAGAGGCAGAACGCATAAATAGTGGATTAGGTCTGATTTAATTACGCTGCCACAAAAGCTGAATCTTGGCACTAAACAAACGACTGCAGGAGAGCAGAACGTCATGTGCACACATGGCCTGGCACTGAAGCAAATAGGAGGTCAGTGCTGTGAGGAAATAGAACTTAGACTTGACAACCTGCAATATTCGATTCTGCAGGTTTCATTGTGTAAACGAGTCTCTGCTGAGCAGTTACCAAAAAGAACCAAAATTATTCTTCTGAGAATATTCTCAATTCCGGTTATATTATCTAAATTAAGCCTGGTGTGTGCTTTTGCTTCTTAGACTGGCAAAAAAAAAAGAAATTAAGAAAAATGCAAGGTTTTTTCACAATACCAGGAGGGCTTTAGCTCTTGTGTAATAACCAGGCATTAATAGTACAGTAAACCCAAAACTATATTATCTGACTTTCTGCTATAATGTATGGCATATTATAATCTCCTAAAACGACCATTAACCTCCCATAACTGAAACGGAAAATACTGTAACTAGGTGCTATTCCAAATGGCTTTGTTTCTTTGGCTAGTTCTCCTGCTGTACAAATACGCACTATTTTCTTGAATGAGGTACAGTACTATGCAAAAGACTTTAGAAAATAAATGTTCTGATTTTTAATTATATTCTGCTTATTTTTATTTAGGTTTAAGTGGTCACTGCACTTTGTAATTTTATAGTTACAGACTGCAGTCTATCTGTTTCTCTACGCATGCTGCTCGCAAAAATTAGAGGGTAGTTCAAAATGGAATTTTGGGTGCAGCATACTTTGTTACTTTACTATGTGCTCTAATGGTCAGTACCCCCACAGGACCAACACACATTAAGTTGCTATTTGGGCCGTGGATCATTCTCAGCACTGCAGTGACACTGAATGGTGGTGGTGTGTTAGTGAGTGTTACACTGATATGATTGGATCAGAGCTAAAGTGCTGCTGGACATTTCAAATAACCACTGCATTGAAAATAGTTAGGTTGGCAAAAATGTCCAGCCACCAGCATCCTGTAATCAGCACCCAGTGAGCACTGGTAAATGTTTAGAGGATGACTAATGCAAATTGTCTCTGACACGGTGGAGCAATAAGGTGGGCGTCACTAATAAAGTGGACAGTGAATGAACAGTGTTTTACAATTTTTAAAGAGGTTGAAGACTTATGCAGAGTATTGGATATTCCATCGGGATTTGACTACAATAAGACTTTATAAAGCAAACATAGTCATTTTATTTTTTGTACTGTCATGATGAGGTGTGCTGTTTTCATTATTTTACCACAACAAGTGGGGCTGTTGCCACCTGCTGTCCTTTTCTATATATATATATCCCTCTTCCTGTTCACTTCCTGCTTGTCTCTTGGTGAGTTTGTTTTGTGGGTGTGTTTTCTTTAGTTAGCATAGCCGCTGTGCTATGTTCGCTCTTCAGTGTTTGATTGTCTGTTTGTATTAGTCGTTATCTGTTTGAGCACATTGGGTAGTCCTGTTAGCATTAGTCATAACTTCTCTGTGTATGTTTTGTTAGTGTTGTGTTTTGTTTGTATTTGTTTTGTTTATGTGTTTGTTAGGCCTGCTTCCCAGCCTTCTTGTTATCACTGTTTTCACCATGCTAGCTGTATATACAGCAACATACAACACATGGCTCACTTGCACTTACGCCTGTGTCTCATACCCCGGTGTACTCAAGATGCGACAATGCCCTGGCTATCGTACATTCCACTTTTTTCGGGGAAAATATTGTCCCAGTCTCCTTCATCCTAACAGTTTTTGTCGGCAAAACCGCTTGACTAATTGCGCAAAAACAAAGCATTCTCATACAAATTTGTCACTACAGCCACCCACTGTAATGACCAGTAGTATGCGTACTTGTGAAGAGACCCTCAAACAGAATGCTCAGATGCACTTGTGCACTGTGTGGTAGAAGTTGTGTTTGACTACACAAGACAAGATTACTGGACACAGCTTATGTACTTTATTTATCTTAAATCAATTCTGCAAGTAGCGCCGCCAAGCTTTGATTCATAAGTTCATGTATGAACATCTAGAAAAGATCTAAGAGCAAGTTTATTATGGTCGTTGTAGTAAGTAAACCGTGTAGTAAAGTAGCCGCCAATGTGAGTACGAGTCTCCAAGCGTTACACCATGCGTTCATAGTTCATTCTAGCTTTGTTTCTCATTGAGTGAGCATCACCACACACAAGTTTTTCCAGTGTTGTTTGAGCTTGTCTATTAAATGCAAGTGCATAAATGTAAGTGATTGTTGTGTAATTGTGTTTGTATTTATTTCTAATTGTTTTCTGAATGTAAAAGTATAGTTATTATCTATAATATGTATTTGTATTTATTAGTATTTTGGAGTGGCTGAAGTGGATTAATTGGATTTACAATATTTCTTATAGGAACTTATAGGAACTATAAGGCTTCAGTTAACATTCATTTCAGTTATCATCTGGAACAGATTAATGACAAAATCCGAGGTTCCACTCTAATGTCTAATATATAAATTGTCGAAGACCAAAGCTGATGGTTAGACATTTTGCTTTTGGTACTGGAACATAAGAAAAAAAATGTAGTGTGATTTGAAACAAACAAAAATAAACTTAACATCCACATTCTGTGAAACTGCACTTTAGTAATCTGAATACTCTCTGACCATCATTATATACTGTACTCTACAAGGCTATATGGGGATGCTGAAGTGTACTGGTATTGTCCAAAAAGCCAAGATACTGCAGGGTTACCTGATACTTTCATTTAATATTGACTAGGGCTGCAACTAACTATTATTTTAAAAATCGATGAATCGGTCGATTATTTTTCGATTAATCAATGAATATGATATTAAAAAAAAAAAATTCATGGCTTTAATCGGAAATAGAGCATTGAATAACAGAGAAAATAAGTGCTTACAATAATAAAATAATAATAGATTAA
>JAUZST010058572.1:0-50215 GCA_034779995.1 Parotocinclus haroldoi
ACACACACACACACACACACACACACACACACACACACACACACACACACACACACACACACACACACACACCTCAGTATGACACTTTGAAAAAGAATGCTGAGCTTGGTAAAGCCAGCAAAAATGTATTCCTGACTTCTACAAAGCCATTATAAATACAAAGCCATCTTATATACAGCCATCTTTATATTTTATGATTTCAATGTGTTCAGTTTAATACAATGATAAGAACAAAATATTGTATTAGCATTCTGTTGGGTTGGTACGGGGTTTGGTGAGGGTTAAAATGAGGTGAGCAGGGGTTTAGTAATGGGCTAGGTTTCTCCTTTAAGATGTGATAATTCCTTTGAGGAAATTCCTCTGAATTTCAACTTTGAAGATAAAAATAGAGAGAGTGTATCTATGTGTGACTTTCCACAATGACGTGAGGATAATGTGAGCTAGAAAGCTACACCATCCTACATGGCTCCTCTGACCCTTTTCCCCATCTATTTCTATAATCTCCACCCAGGTTGTTTGGTTAATAATTCTCTTCATGCAGGGAATGCAGTCTGTTGGTCCTTGTTCATGTCTCATGTCTGGTTTCATGTCTGGTATATCACACCTTGCCCCTTGTTAGCATTGGCATTGTTAGTGTTCATTAGCACAGTCATTGGGAACTTCATGCTCTCTGTGTATTAGCACTTGGCATTGTAGTTCGTTAGTAGTGCTTTCTATTTGCACTCTGTTCAGTTCTTGCGCTGTAGCTGCTAGCCTTAGCTTATTGTTTGTAGATTTCGCATTGTACATTAGCGCTTGAAATTCATTTGTCAGCACGTTAGCTGTCCCTGGTCACGCACTGTTAGGTTGCATTTTCACTCTGTCTATAGCTTGTAGTCTTTTAGCTCTGTGCTGATAGTTTTGTGTTTACATTAGCCTAGCCTTTGAGTTTCTGTATGTTTCTGCATGCCCGTCTGTTGGGCACTCCTGTGGCCGAGTTTGTAAGTATTACGCTTGACTATCTGTATTCGTCAGATCAGCTATGTATCTGATGCAAATAAAATCCATGCAGTTCCACCGACGTCCATCTCTGTCTTGACAGTGATGATCCTGTTCCATGACAATATTAGTATATGCCTAATTAGTATCATTAACAAATAAGTCAACAGAGCAAAGTACAGACATTTGTACAAGGTTTATGTACTCAAAAATACCAGAACATCAGGACAGTATAACAGGCAGGCCACAATACAAGGCTAGTGTTTATTGCTAGCTAAACGGCAGAGGCAAACTAATAGGCGATGGGCTAACAAGATGCTGATGGCAATATGCATATTATAAGGACTGAATATTGTTATATCCATATTTTATTCAATATTTTGTTTGTATACACTATTGATTTATTTGCTATAGTTTTTTTTTCTATTTTGAGAAAACAGAGTATTATTAATATTTATTGAATTCTGTTCAATTGGTCTATATTGTGTATTATTATATTTAAATTATAATATTTTCTTATAATATTTCTCTCTCAGTTTTTATTTACCTTATGTTTATTTAAACTATTAACCTTATTACTTATTACTGTATAACTTCTAGTTCACCCAAGGAGAATGGGTCTCTTTTCAAGTCTTGGTCCTTCTAAGGTTTCTTCCTTATAATGTTAAGAAAGTTTTTTTATTTCCACTGTCACTCTAGACTTTTACAATTAGTACTTGGGCCTAGATAATAAAAGCTTATAAAGCTGCTTTGAGACACTACACCACTGCCAAAAGCACTATTGAAATAAATCTGGCTTAAAAGGCTAACAGGAAAATGGAGTCAGTTAGTCTCTTCTCAGAGTTTCTCAGTCAGTGATGTGTTTCACAGTGCCAGTGTTCTAGACTTTGTGTTATGGCTGTGATAGTATGATTGGTGGTATATTGGGTTGTAAAGCAGTGCTGGTCTGGGTGATTCTGCGTGTCTGCTACAGTTAATGACCCTCAGAACTAGCTGACTAAGGTTACAATTTTCACAACTCAGCGCTATATACGTTTATGGACAATGAGAGTCAAACGTATCCTGCCGTTCATGCATTAGTGCCTGTTATTTGGGTAATTTATTAGATGCTTGTTCGGATTATAGGTAGGATCTCTCATATGAGTATGTGGACTGAAACTCTATACCTATGGTTTATAGCGTTCAGTGGACATGGTTCGCACCATGTTTTGCACCAGTTTGAGATAAATACTTTTTGATTAAAGGTTTCGACTACTAATCAAAAGGTTGTGATTTTTTTTTTGGCTATCAAACCTCCACTGCTTTACCCAGGACAATCACTTTTTTGGCAGTTTCCATCCCTGCAGAGACCAAGACTGAAAGTCTTAAAGACTCACACCAACTGCCACTCACAGCTTTTTTCCCCACTGCCATCATGATGCTAATAATGCACCCTTCTTACATACCTCCCAGTTAGACTGTGTACACACTTTATTACTCACATTACACGTACTACACAACTCTGAAGACTATAGTGATTTCGCACATTTAGAGCACATTTACATTTACATACTTACTTTAATATTTAATATAGGCTAACACTGCATTTATATTTGCTTCTAGCTACGTAGATAGTGCATATGCTCCTCACTCCAGTGCTCAATCTGCACTAATTATAGTTTTTAATCATATTTGTAACATTCAGCACGTTTTTTTATTACATATAATTTCTCTGTTTAGATTATTTTTAAATATATGCTGATACCTGCACCAAGAGAAATCTTTTGTAAATCTTTTACTTGGCGAATAAATGATTTTGATTCAGACTTGAACAAAGACCGTAACCTTCAACTGCTTAGGTCAGTCCTAAATCAATCTGCCAAATGCTGTGAGCATAAACATTAACAGTATTAATATCCCTCTATGCTTCTCATATACCAATTTTCATACTTCACATACTATAACGCTATCCTTTTTTCATATTGCTTTCTCCTTCTTCATATCTCACACCTTCCAGCTTTGTTCTCGTTCATTGCCCTATATACTGCATCCTCCTTTCCACTTCATTTGCACCCCACGGCTCACCTGAGATTAATGCTGGCTATCTCGGATTACCGTAATTAGCCCCATCCTGCTGGTCCTCTGCTTCTGGCCCAGCATCCCCACTGGTATGGAGGAAGCGTCCATCCAGAATCTCACCCTCCATTCATTCCACTCAAGCTGCAGACGGGGCCTGCGGGAAAGGGGGACACTTCAATTCATTCCAAGAGCACAGATGTCTCTGCTATAGTTAGTGCATTTTAATCCAGTCACTCAGATGAGCAAGGCTGTGTTAATGTTACATTACATTACAGTGTTGTTCTGGTTTCATTCCAGCACTACTGTCATGAAAAGAATTGGGGTAGAAGTGTTTAAAAACATGCTTGGCAACCCCCAGAGTAAAGTCATTCTTCCATTTTCAGTACCTGCTTTTCCTAAGAAGAAAGTGTCAAAATACTCTGGATAGGCTGCCAGATTGTTCAAGGGTGTCACACACATTCACAGTTTTACAATTACTGACACAAGGGGCAATTAAAAACCACTTGCAAGAATCATTTTGGAAGCTACACAAACTGGACACTTTTTCAGGTACACCTGTTTAACGGCTTGTTAATGCAAATATCTATTCAGCCAATAACATGGCAGGAACTCTGGAACTGTGCATTTAGGCATCGGAATGGGAAAGAATGGGAATTTAACTAACTTTGAATGCAAGGTCTTTTTATACAATGTTTATCTGGGCTGTAATTTTTAAGTTTGTGTTTTTACACTTAAATGGTCAAAACTCTAATCAGCCAGACTAAAATTTGATTATGCTGTATCCCGTATAATATGTAAATCAGCCTACCCACAACTGTGTTACTTACAATTTTATTTTTTATTTTGACAGTTGTTGCATCAAATGCCAAGATTTAAAATTCATATTTAAATGTACCTAAGCCAAGAGGAAGGAGCCAAATACAGAATTAGAGTTTTAGAAGTCCAGATTGCTAATAAAAATTAATACATTTCTGGCATCCACCAAGCATGCATATTGTCTATATTTTTTAGCGGGCCATTAGGAGATGGATGTCCATGGGTCACATGTTCTATGTTTTAAAATACTGGATTGGGTTTTGGTAATCAGATGTATCTGGGAGATATAAAGCCATGTTTTGCCGTGGTTTGGAAGAAAGACCAAGCTATTCTTATTAGTTCTTCCTGTGGAGCCTTGGGGTGGCCTTGCATTGTAATGTTTGGATGTAGTGGTTCTGTTCTGTTTAGGTACTGGACTACAGACCCAACAGGTGAAAGTCTCATGTTGCAGAACTGCAAGGCCCTTTAATGCTCAGTTGTACTGTACCTTGTACAAGACATAATTCACTCTGGATAGGAATGTCTGCTAAATAATGTAAATGTTACTTTGCTATATTAGTGCATTATAAGTGCATTTCTACAAATTCCATATGGATTACCCCTATCCATACACAATCCTGATGCTCAGGAAACATTAACATTAAACAACTTACAGTGTACAAGGTCTAAAATGACCAAATTTTCTGTAATTAGTGCTCCATCTGACACGGGGCTTTTCACAGCTATTTGATCAGATGCATCTGCTCAACTGCACTTTAACGCAAATGTCTAATCAACCAGACACATGGCAGTAACCCAATGTATTCATGCATGTAGACATGGTCAAGGTGACCTGCTGAGGTTCAAACTAAGCATCAGAATGGGGGAGCAAGTTGATTTAAGTGGCTTGGTATGGTATACAGGCTGCTCTGAGTATTTCAGAAACTGCTGATCTGCTGAGTTTTATTTGCACGGTTTACTGAGATTAAAGTATCCGGTGAAGGCAGGTCTCTGGGTGAAATTACCTTGCTGATGCAAGAGGTCAGGGGAAAAAGGCCAGACTGAACCGATCTGCTAGAGAGGCAACAGAAACTTTAATAACAACTCTGTACAACCAAAGTATGCAGACAAACCTCTGTAAACATACCAACATGTCAAACCTTGAAGCAGCTATGCTGCAGCAGTAGACGACAACATGCACACCAGTCCTGTCAACTAATTTTTCTCTGCATTGTGTAAATGCATAGCCTACAGGAGTACTGTTGCTGACCATGTTCGTCCCTTAATTACCACAGTGTACTATCTTCAATGCACCATGTCACAAAGCTTGACATTTGATCCCTGTGCTCAAATGGTCTATACATCCCCTTAATCCTATAGAACTCCTGTGGGATGTGGTGAAACGAGAGATTTACATCATGAATGTGCAGCAAATCTATAGCAACTGCATGATGTTAGCATGTCATGGTCCAAAATCTCTATAGAATGTTTCCAGCACTATCAATACCACAAATAAGTAAGGCAGTTCTGAAAGTGAATGGGGCACCAACTACTAGCAAGGTGTACCTAACAAAGTGTTAGGTAGCAGTGTCGCACAGAGCTACAGCTGCGTCTAGCCAGTCTGATCCAGTCCTAACACTATGTTAAAAACATTGAGGAATGAAACAGAATACCAATTAAAATGCAGTGTAGAAGACATACAATACAAATAATGACCAGGTGCTCATGTACAATTGTACAGTTCTCATTAAAAATGATTTGAGATATTTCCCTGTAAAAAAAGAGCAGCTAGTTGTATTTTGTGTACTGCTTCTTTGCATAAGTGGGTTTAATGACTAGCATGGTCATCCAGCATGGGATACTGGGATGGCAAAAAAAACATATTTGTGTCTTTTAACAAGGTCTTCTTGGGATAATGTGAACTACACTTGTAAAACAGCTAATCTATAGATATTGTGTAGTTTATTGCAACATATCATTTTATCTGCCTTATAGCATTGTACATCCAGAACATGCCAAATATTTGTAATCAAACCAACCTAAATTGGAATAGTTTCCAGTGTTCCACTCTAGAGATATACCCAAAATAGAAATATCTCCACTCTGATAAAATGTTGCATCAATGCCTATTTGAACCAGAACTGGGGCACTGGCTGATGTAACCACAAATCCTAGAACTAAGGAGAAACATTTGCTTTGAAAACCACCTATATAAACACAGTTCTAATGTTTTGCTTTGGAATTATTGATTCTTCTTTCTCATTGTTTTTTTTTGTTTTTTTTTCGTTTTGTGCAGGGATCAGTGTGTTAAATGTGCAGGGACCAAAATAAGCGACCGCATCAATGAGGTAACATGGAAGAACTTGGTTAAATAGAAAACCAGGACAACTCATAAATTTTAAATGAGTTGCAGTTTGACTGGACAAGCATCTGAGTGTTTACCGTCAAAAGAAATAGTTGATTTCTCCAGATGTGAAAGAATTAGCAACATTAGTGGGGAATCTGGTAGCTGATCCAGTACTCCAAAGTTTCTCAAACATGTGATCCAATAACTTTGCAGGATAATCTTGAGTGTGGACCTGGCTGGATACAAATATAAGCAATACAAACGTATTTAAATAGTGGGATGTTCTCCAGGCTTGCCAAGAAAGGTACAGACCTGGTAACCTGGTATTTCAGTGTAACCAGTGTAGCAACGGTAGGAGAACTTAACAATTGAATATCAGTAGAGAGAAAAGGACCCAGCATTGAACATTGTGGGACTTCATTTATAGGGCTCGCATATGTAAAATGACCTCTATACATGACTGTCCTTAATATGACCTTTCCTCCAGGCAGGAAGTGTCACTACCATGTTAAACCTGGAAGTTCCCGTCTGGAAAAGATGGACAGTAGAGTCGAGGGTTGACTGTGCCAAAGGTTGATTAAAGGTCACTATTGAGATTGTGCCACCAATAGAAAGACTCTCAGAAGCTACTTTTAGGAGGTATACCCCTTGGTAAGAGATAGCTGACTTCTAGACCCATCTTCTTCCCATTACACTCAAAGACATTTTGCCAAGTTGATGGACTTGAGAGAGTGCGCATCATTGTTGGGAGTAGTGGTTTCATGATTCCATGCAGACATGGTAAAAAGGCTCTGGACGGCACAGATAGACCACAAGTAGAAAGTACTGTCTGATCTGTCGGCAAGCGTGAGTAGCTCTGACAGTCTCTGGCCCGACCATTTTTCAGGTGCTTAGCAGACATTTGTTCTCACATTCAAAAGAGCAGAGCTTCCAACTGGTATTTTTCAGCAAGTTAATGCTCACTCGTGAACAGCAAGGGATTCCCCAAAATGTCGCCACTAGATTGCAACACTTCATTGGCCTGAATGCTCAACAGACCCAGCTGAAACACCTGTAGGCAAATGTGCTGTTTATCCTTTCACTCTAAGATATAAATGTGATTACATTGTTAGTTACATCATTACATCCATACATATACATGGTCCTTCTGCATTCTGAAGAAGCTTGACCATGAATGGTCTTATTGGGAGGGCAGCAGCCAAGGAACTACTTTCTAGAAATGACAAGATATGTTAAAGCTTACAAAGAGTGAAGTCAGTGGAAAAGGGTATTACGGTGTGATGAATCCAAGGTTGAAAATTTGGGGTCCAGTCACCAAAAAAGTTATATATGGTAGCCAAATACATTTGCACAGTACAGTGTAAAAGGTATTTAACAGTTAAGTATCACTTAAGTGAAGTTGTGCTCTTTCTGTTGTTGTCTAGGTTCTCTATTAGTTTCCCCCATGATTTCTCAGAAGGTGTGCTGACTACTTCAAGTAAGTGTGTGTCCTGGGATGAACTGTTGCCCTGCCCAATGTGCATGCAGTGCTTACAGAAGCCCTCAATGATGCACTGTGATGTGTGAATACCAAAGAGTGAGTGAAGATATGCTTCCTGTGCAAAAAAAAAAAGAAAAGCATAAATACATTTCATCAAACCAGAGAAGGACTTGAGGGAACATTAATGTCTAAATTGCATGGACAGGGTACATCCAGAGGTTTAGTCTCCAAGGCAACAGCTTTTGTTCCTTGTGAGCCAATTTATGATTCATGCTATGCGATGCCTTTGTAAGCAGAACGTCTATGAATCGTTTATGGGAACTGTCATAAATATGCCATGCTGTCTGCCTCTGCTCAGCTACATGAGAAACATTGCTGAGGAGATATTGCCCAGCTGTTTGAACAGTGAACAAGCCTCTGATTGATATTTAAAATATAGATTCAGAAACACATTTCTGTATTTCGAAATACACCTGTAGGAGAGAGGGATGTGCATGTGGGGCATGTTTTCCCCAAACAAACGTAGGTCTCTATTATTCAGATGCACAGCTTGATTTTTTTTCTCCTTGTGCGATATTTGCTCTGGAGATGACCACTGACTGAGTGATATTCATAAAACATATAGTTATGTAACGTTCGCTCCCATTCTGTAAAACTGCTTGAGCTGTTTTTGCTCCAAAGCATCATATGGGTTTTGGTCTAAGAGTATTTGTCTATAAAAATTTATACCTATGGGGTTACAATACCTTTAAGTGTGTGTGAGGGTGTTAAACATCTGAACCCATTTGGGGTGTCTATGTTTTTGCAGATAAAAACTAATTTTAGCAATTTAAGAATCAAACTCGTCAGTTCTAATGTGCAGCAATCCAGCGTGAAAAAAAATGCATATAATGCAAATATACACTCACTTGTCACTTAATTAGATACACCTTGCTAGTACCAGGTTGGATCGCATTTGTGTTCTGAACTGAAATCTCTTTGAGGCACTGATTCAACAAGGTATTTCTCATTCAAACAATCCTAAAGACATTTTGGTCCATTTTGACATGATGGCATTAGAAAATTCCTACAATTTTGCCAGCTCCACATTCTTCTGTTCCATCACATCCCAAAGGTGCTCTACTGTAGTGAGATCAGGTAACTGTGGGTTCCATTTAAGTACTCCTTGTGAGCTCATTGTGTTCAGAGAAACCTGTTTGAGATGAACTGAGTGTTGTGAAATGGCACAGTATCCTACTGGACATAATGTAGCCACCAGAAGATGGAACACTGTAGTCATAAATCGATGGATATGGTCAGCAACAATACTCAGCTAGGCTGGGGTGCTTAAACATTGCTTAACTGGGGCCCAAAAGGGGTCCAAAATGTGCCAAGGAAATATCCCCCACAATATAATACTGCCAGGTTGTTATACTGTTATGAGGCAAGATGGATGTATACTTTCAGGCTGTTTACACCAAAATTCTGACCCTACTATCCAAATGTTGCAACATCAATTGAGACTCATCTGACCAGGCAACATTTAGCCAATCAGCTATTGTCTTTTTTTGTGAGCCTGTAGTTTCAGTTTTTTAACAATAGTGGCACCGAATGTGGTCTTCTACTGCTGTAGCCCATCTGCTTCATGTGGCCTTCTGCATAATTTGGCTGTAATGAGTGGTTATTTAAGCAATGTTGCCTTTCTATCAGCTCAAATCTGTTTGGCCATACTCTGACATCTGGCAGGTGCTTCACATTTTTACTGCCTCTCACTGGGTATTTTCTCTTTTTTTTGGATCATTGTTTGAAAATCCTAGAGAACAAGTGTGAAAATCCCTGTAGAACAGCAGTCTTGTCCCCATTCTGATTCTCCGTTTGAACTTCTGGAGGACATCTTGAGCATGTCTAAATGCGTTCAGTTGCTGCCATGTGATTGGCTGATTAGATATAGAGTTAATAAAAAGTTAATAAAATGGCTGGTGAATCTAAACAGAGCAATCTTAACTTTGAAACCACTGACATTAAAAACAAGTGAATGATGTTGACAATGTGATGCTCTGAAAAATGTACTTCTGGGAACCTTTGAGATGTGGCATTCATCTGGATACTATTTTGACATATATGACCTACATAAATATTGCTGCTGACTAAATACATGGTTTTTAATAACAGCAGCATCACATTACAAGTTGCTCACTAATGGTTTAATGAACATGACAAAGATCTGTTGATTTGGTCTCCAAATCCCCCAGTTTGGATCTGATCCCCCAAATTCGATAAGGCATCTGTGGGATCTGTTGGACAAACAAGTCCATGAAGGCCTCTATGCCAGCTTACAGGACTTAAAGTACCTGCTGGTAAAATGTTGGTGCCAGATAACACAAAACACCAGCAGAGGTCATGTGGAGTCCATTTGTCATTGGGTCAATTAGGCAGGTGTGTTTTATGTTATGGCTGGTCAGTGTATATGGACACGAATGGTCTTTAAAACAATGTATACCTATCAGGATAACCTAGTTTAACATCTGTTGTAATGTTATGTCATGAAATGCCTATAATTAGTCCGCTTAAGTAAACCTTTACCATTTTCCAGCCCAAGCTGAGTTTTCCACATGCTCAGGAACATTCAGTGAATACAGTCCCAGCTGCTTCCTTTTATACTGTCCATTCATTACTGTAGTGGTCCAGCGTGTGACGCGGTGATCACCACAGATGGCCAATAGTTTGATATTTGTCGATGCCACAGGGATAAATCCTGGCATCACACCGCCCATTAACAGCATAATAGCTACACCCTTGAAGGCTCACAGTTGTCGGTCAGAGCATACAGTGTGGTAGTGTGTTTTTATGATGGACCAGTTATTCAGCCACTAACACATCAAATCCTCTTATGAGCAATAAAGGTGGAAAAGGTAAACAAAACTGAATATGCCCATGAACCGAATATGAAACATGCCGTGATTTGATTTTCTGGAAGTTTCTCCCACCTGCACACAGGATCTTTGGAGCTCAGCCAGAGTGACCATTGGGCTCTTGGCCAGCTCTTTTGCCAAGGCCCTTCTCCCCCACTCACTTAGTGTATGGCACGGCCAGCCTTAGGTGGACTCCTTGTTTTTCCTTGAAGAATTATGAAGGCCTACTGCTCTTTGCCTTCTCCACTGAGCTAGCCTTCTCCAGACACAATCCTGTATCTGAGATCAGCAGGAAATTACTCATCATGACTTGGTTTTGCACTGATATTGTTTGCTTTGAGAACTCATATGGTCTGGTGTGTGTCTTATATTGGGGTATTGGGTGCAATTTAATTATTTGAAATTATTCAACATAAAATGTGAAAAAAGCTATAGACTTTTCAAATACATTGTGAATAAATACTCACTCCCACAGTTATTACAATAGCCATTTTCTCTGAATTGACTGTGAGGATTAACACCCAGCCATTAATGATGTTTGGAAATAATAACTGGCTCACACTTATTCCAATACATTCCAAAGACGCTGGATATATTTCAGGCCAGGGATCCAGGCATGCCAAATCTTTTTTAAGTGAACAACTAAATTTGGTATACAATTTCTTCTTGCGTGTACCTATGTGCAAAAGTAAGTGTTTTTTACAGACAGTTTTACCACTGCAAACTCTCTATAATGTAATTTAACTCTCTGGCTTTGAGAATTCCCTTTTGGGCTTGGGACAAAATCATTACCAACCGTACCACACCAGTATTCATATCTAGGTATTGATAGCCAATTTTACTATTCACCATGCAACTGACAGTCCAATATTTGTCCTCATAACTGGCAGATCACTTTACCTTGTTTCTCATAATCTTTGTAATCTTACCAGTGGATGTGACTAATTCATGGCAAATATGTAAAGCAAGTAGCTTGTTTTCCCAAAGATCAAAGATACACCAGTCAATGCTGACTCTCACCTTTTTGGCAATTCACAGCTTTGATTGTAATTAATTTGCCATTTTAACAACATTTTGGGCATCCACAGCCGGCCACTGCATAATTAAAGTCCCGAAAAACTCAAATACTCATGACCTTGATATTTGGACTGTGTTTGCCTTGATTGGATGAAGCAGCACAGATCCCACGGGCTGGTGATGGTCCAGTGCCAGCTTTGTTGATTTCTTCTATTTTTGCTTGTATTCTTGCTTTCTTAATTATCCATGCTTCTGCACTGCCAGGCTGCATGAAGCAATGATCAATTTCTTCATCTAATCCGGACTTATTTTCCTGACATTATATATGTAATTAAAAAAAGAAGATTAATGACCTCTTTAAAATACGACCTACACATGGGGGCAGAAAATATAGAGTTGTTTAGTGCACAGAAAAGATGTGAGTCACAGTTTATTTGGAGCATAACAATAAAGATAGGAATCTAATTAATGTGTGATATGTCAACTAGATCCTATTTTGTTGGAAACAAATGCACACAGTGTGAAAGACCAAAGGCATAGGTGGAGCCGCATAAAAGGATGAATATATCTACTTTATTTACTTGTGTCTTCTTTACCTATGCTCACAAAAGTCCTAGAGGGTAAACACAATGGTCCTAGAGGGTAGTCATGCAGTATTTATGGATGTAAAGCATCACTGAAGCTTGGTTTCAATAAAATACATGCAGTCAGAATTGCCTTTTGTAAGGAATATATCTGAGAAGGACGCTGAAATATTTACAGAAGCCCCAAGGTTGTATCTGTGCAGCTATTAATTTTTATAGACGACATAGACTACTTTAAACATCACAAAATGACAGGTGAGACACAGTGGTGAAAAGTGTCACCAGACCTCATGTAAAGGTTAGTATGTACAGTGCATGTGTCATGTTTGAGGAATGTCATCTTAGGCAAACTCCAAAAGTGACAACATCTATTGGTAGTATTCGAGACATTTTCCTACTTTCCACTTTCTTCTCGGCCTGTAGAAACACAACAAACATACAAACAAGAGCTACTGCTGATAATACTGCTTGTGTAATCAATAGATCTTGGTCTTCAAATGAGTTTTAAGTGACTCCATGTCCACTATGTAAATGTACTGGAATCACAAAAATGTCCCAGCATGAGTATGTGTGAGCACGACTGAAAATCAAAATATAAGACATGCAATGCAATGCAACCACTATGAAATGACATGGTATTTCATGTCTCTGGAATTGTCAGTTGGTGAGCAGTGGTATTACATGTGTGTCAGGACACACTATGACCACAAATCCAGCAACTGACGTAAAGAAATTATGTCAGTTGGTGAATGAAAATATATATATATGCACACACACACACACACACACAGACACACACACACAGACACACACACACACACACACACACACACACACACACACAGGGTACAAAAAGTATTTAGCCCTGTTTAAATTTTCCTTCAAAGTTTCATTGCAGCCATTATATATATATAAATAAAACACACACCTGACAGAAATTGCTATAAATTGCCATTGACTCTGTCTCTATATAAGGACATACTATATAACTATAAGGACAAGCATTTGAAATGTCGTCTGGAAGTTTTCAGTTGAATGTTACCACTGGAACCCTCTGTGAAACTATTAAGTCCCAGCGTTAGTCATCACAAGAGGGCTGGTTCAAAGTCATCTAGTAGAAATTCATTCACCAGACTTCATTACTTTCCTTGGGGTGTATTCAACGTGCAGTCATGTGCATGTAGTGGGTAGTTAATAACAAAATTGTATAGATCAGCATTCAGAGCAGGCACAGAAGTTCTGACTTAAGCATCTTTTGAATGGGGTTGTTCATGGGGCAGGATTTCCAAAAACACAGATGTGCTTTCTTTAATTTAAATTGTGAACTGAAGCAATATTCCTTGCAATATTTGCTCTGTGTGTCAGTGCACTTGACAGTGCCCCTGGCAAAGGTCATTTTTAGTTCTGTGATGACAGCATTGAAACAAAAAAGAAACAAACAATAAGTCCTTCAAGATATACATTTTTCACGGATTTCCATTCTTTATCAATAGGGCAACACAAAGCAGGTTAAAACAAAAAAGTTCACGAGTGAAACAAGCAAATGCCTTCTAGTCTATCTTTGCAGAACATTGTTTTTATATTTTCCATACCACCCCAACCCCATGTGAGGTTGTAAATCAGTTTTAGATATGTAGACCTCCTTATTTCTTAACTGTTGATCTTCAAAGCAGTTTGTTAATTATTTAGTTAATTATAACAGTATTAAGAGTACATTTTATTACTGCTTTTTTTCTATGACGTTTTCCATGTAATTAAATAAAAAGTAAAAAAAAAATGTCTCATTATTTTGGCTAGTGCAGCTTTGAAAATTTTAGTCTTAAAAGAGAATGTCTAATTTGACACAGTATATCATACAACACACAACATTTAGCCTTAATAACCCCAAGGCAGACTATAAATACAATTTTGTTTTTATACATAGCCATTGATTAACATGACCAAGATTAAATAAACCAATAAACAAACAAATAAAATCTTTAATATAATTGTAATTAAGCTACTGCTGATATTTGCTGCCCCGACCTGACCTATTTTCAAGAATGGTTTAAATCCAAACCAAATAGTGGTTAAACAAACTGTATAACACATTATATATATATATATTTATATATAAAGCTTCATCACACTGTTCCAGGGGTCCCCAGTTTTCAGTTCTGAACTCTGTGTGGAACTACTTATGTATTGTAAATGTACATGTGGGTTTTCTCCAGGTACACCTGTTTCCATCCAAATTTCGGACATACACTGGCCTCTCCATTCATGGTCCAGTGTGTATGTGAGTGCCATGTGAGCGATTGTCTGTGGCTAGTGTCTGCCTTGCATCCTATGCAGCTAGTCAGTCCATGGCTCCCCACAACCCTGAAGCCAAACGTGACCTTAAATAATAAGACACAGCCCATTTAAAAACATTGCAGTGCGTTGCATTTGACTTTTGCATATATTCTGCAGCATCTGTTTTGTCTACGCAAGATATCTTTGTAATGCCGGGTAGTTTCTATAGTTTCTAGGCAGGTTTAAGGACTTTGTACAAAATGTACCAGAATACAGGAATGCAAAACACAGAACCAAGCAGGATTGAAAAATTAACAAGGGAAGAAGCAAAAGAGACAAAACAAGACAATAATAAGTGGGGTGTTCAAGGCTGTGACCAAGGACAAATAACAAGAGCTGGAGAGCCAAGGACAGACTCAACAGTGTAGTACTGTGCACTGAACAGAAGAATAATACCACAACATTATAGAGTCCTAACGAGCAGGAAATCAGGCTCAGGTGTTGGTACTGAGATGTGCTGTGATTATTCCTGTACTCCACTGCATGAGTCTGGAGCCCAGCGAGACACTGCGTATGCAATCTGAGGAGCTGATGAACTGACATCTCGATCTCTGCAGCTCTTGTTTTAGCAGTTTTTTTACATAGTTGAACTTCATGAATTTTAAGATTTCGAAAACAACAAGAACGTTTTATCGCAAGCGGCCTTGTTAATAATGAACCTTGATAATAAAGTGGAAAAGCAAACATTCAGCAACCTACAACAGCATAATGAATAAAAGTCGGGCTAATACAGTCGAGTAAATTCTGCTGGAAAGCATAATCAGCTGTAGATCGTATTTCATTAGTTTAATGAGAACTAGGGGACTAGTGGGTCCATTTTCAAGCCAATTTGTTGTGTTTTGCAGTTTGCACTTTTCCCATTTGGAGGTCTCACGTCATTATTTACCCTTTTCCATATATTATGAAATTATTTTCCATAATTATTTACAAGGAGAGAAGGACAAAAAAAATGGTAGTCCCATGCTTTTGCTGTAAATATCCAATTTTTGTTTCTGCTATTTAAAAAAAACCTTACACAAATGTTCTAACTGTAAAAGTAAACAAACGAGGGAGAGAGAAAACACCACAGGGGGCAGCAATTAAATAAAGAAACACACAACAAAAGCATTAACTTGCTCTGAATTCAATTTACCATTGTTGTGTTACATGGTGTTAAAATAATTTATTTCACGTTGGACATTGTATACATGTTTAATTCTTTGGAACAGGACATGTTATTTCCACTGTGCCTATAAGGCTGACAGATATAAATGATGTCTACTTTGACTAGAGAGACCTATAGAAAGTTACCACAAATCAGAAAGTGTTTTGACAGTATTTAAACTGCAAATAAAAACTGGAGTGTTTCTTACGTTTACTTTTGACTTTTTCTTTCATTGCAGACATCATGAACTCAAGATATTTCATGTTTGTCTAGGCAAGTTCATTTCATTTGTTATTACACTGTACATTCATTCCTGCATTTCAGGCCTGCAACACAAAAGCATTTATCACTTTGTAATGTTGCCATTCCTTCTCACATTTAAAAGCAATTGTGGCACTGGAGATAAGCAAGTAAATGATTCAGGTGTTATTTTGTCCCATATGAATTATACAGGGTCTAGGGTTCAAATCATACCTCTACAAAGCTACCACTGCAGGGTCCTTGAGCAAGGCCTTTAATCCACAATTGGATTGTAGGATTATATAATTTGTCAAGTTGCTTTGGATATGAATGTAAATGTAGAGTACTGGTCAAAAGTCTTAAGCCACCGTTGTATTAGACATACCAGTGCATAGCAAAACATACAGAAAACATATGTAGTATTTAAAAAAAAGGTAAAAAAGGTAAAAAAAATATATATATATAAAATAAAAATAAAAGGTAAATCAAACATTCTATAGGCTACACTGGCAAATATGCATACTTAATTTCCTTCCAACTTCACTGGGATGCCAAAATGACACTTGTAAAGTCAAAGTTGCTCTTTTTTTTTTTTAAATTAAAGGGAAACGGCTAATATATGCTAAAGCTTACAAAAATTGGAATAAAGCCCAGTGGAAGAAAGTATTATTTACATTTATGGTATTTAGCAGATGGTCTTACCCAGAGTGAATTACAACTGATACAGTCTTACAATCCAAGCATTTGTGGGTTAAGGGTCTTGCCCAAGGACTTAGCAGTGGAAACCTGACACAAGTGGGTTTTGAGCTCTGGACCTTCTAACCTATAAAGCTAGATTTTTATATTAAATAACTAAGAAGAAGACACTATATGGTCCATTGAGTTTCCACAATTGGTCTAATGTACCTGCATTATGAATAAGATCTACTAACTCCCTACACATTATTAAACAGCAGTCAGCAAGAAAAAGCTACCCTGACTGAAGCTTTATTCTGCACATTATGCATTGATCCCCAGCGATAGCCCAGCCTGAGGTGTGTTTTCCTCGAGGATCATTATTCTGGTTGCAAATGGTTGGCGCACAATTTAGCACCTAACCATTAAGAGCACAGGGCACTTGTGAATATGTTCTGAAGGTGCACTAATGTTGAGAAAAAAAAATCAGGTGCATTTTTGCAGCATAAGCAGGGAGCCTGGGTGAAAAACAACATGAATTATGTACGCTTTTCAATATTGCCGTTATTATTATTATTGTTTTACCAATGCCTTGCAAACCTGCCATCGATTCCTGGCTTATGGAAGTCCCTTTGCTTTTCTGGCTGTCTCATTTGAATGAGGTGGAGGGAAAAAGATTGGATTTTGGTGAAACATGGGAGTCTTTTAATAGAGGACAGAGGAAAATGCAGTGTGCATGCAGGTGGACCAACTCTTCCAATCCCCCATTTTGTATGTCATTGGAATTCTGCTGATGCAATCAACCCTCTATAAACTGGCACTCCCAAGGTCATTGTGTGTTAATAAAATGCATTATCAAGCAGGGACGTATAGAATATTGTTACTGAAGAGCTATTATGCTAGTGGTACTAATGAACATGACCATTTAGAGTTAACACTTAAGCTTACTCAAGCTATATTTAGATTCAGTATATGCTCTATAAAAAACACTAACGATATATGATCATTAGCACTGACATTAGAAATGTGTCTTGCCTGGAAAGCAGAATGAGCTAAGGTGACATACTGACACACCCATCACCCAGGGAAAGTTGAAATATACTGTTTGCTTGCTCATAATTTCACTTTTATCGCTTTCATCAAAGGATCATCATCGCCCTCACTAATGGCGGCATGCAGAGCAGAATGATTAAATTAACGCCTACTGTGCATAAACGCCTCTGCCCAGTGTGACACGCATCAAAACTGTAAGGGTTAATTCATCACTGTAGTGTGAATTTGGTATGAATAATACATCCTAAAGGAAGGCAATTTACAGTTCAATATGATACATCTGATCTGATAAATATTTACTCAGGCATCATTTACATTAAGGGCATGTGTCCAGCAGAGTCTGTTTTAGTCCATGCTGCTCTTATATACATCTGACGTTGTCCCAGAACTTGCTTTGGCTCCAATTACACAGTGCCAGTCCGGGGGTTGTTCCCCTGACCCGCCTCCCCACAGTCAGTCACAACCAATTGTTTCTGTCAGTGATATACAACTTAGCCAAAAGGCACTGTCCGGACTCAAACCTGATGTTTTGCTAATGTTTCATTTTGTGCCATCCCTTTTGAATAACTCCTAGTGTTGTTCTGGGCAGTATGGTGTTGCAGTGATTGGCATTGCTGCCCCAAAGCTCTGAGATCTAGGTTAATTGGCGTTTCCAATATGCCCTTATTGTGTGAATGTGTGCCTGAGTGTATATGCCCTGTCTAGGGCTTTTCCTGCCCTGTGCCACATTCAGGGCACTAGCTCCAAAAGGCTTGGTTTGGTCTCTATGACTTTTGAAATGCCGTTTTGTGCTGTTGAATTATGTCTTTTTGATTTTATGCAGTCGCTTTTGAAATGCTTGATAAGCAATTATAAGTAAGCATTTATATTTTTAAATGCCCGATTTTGTGCCCTCGTCCCTCTTAAAATGCTTATTTTCATCCCATCACTTTTGAAATGCCTGATATTGTTCTCATGAATGCATGGTTTTTAATGCTTTATTTTGCAACGTCACTTTTTGAAATGCTTCATTTTGTCCCCAAAATGCATGCATGCATTTTTCTTCAAGTACTTATTTTTTATACATAGGCATATAGAGAAAATTGTCTGATCTACATTTTGCAATGTCTAATTACGTCTATACATTTTGAAATGCCTGGATTTTATCCCCACTACTTTAAATACTCCTCACCCACCTACCTTTTTAAAATGCCTTTAAATTGTGGGTGCTTTTTTAAAACTCTTTAATTGCCTCATTTTATCCACACATTTGATCCACTTTGACAGAACCCATTCTGCTAATTTTTTTTTCTGTATAACGGGTATAATATAATGCAAGATAGATGGATTGAAAGGCATTTTCCACTGAACAGTGGAACAACTGGATAACCCACCATAGCCTTGCAAGTCAAGATGCATAAAAAACAATTTCGCTATGCAAAGCCATGTGGGAATTTCACATGGCTGATTTGTCCGCATCACCTCTGTCCTGAGCTAAGAAATCAATCGGACAAATCTAATGATACATAGTTTTTTCCACATTATTGGACCGAATTGAAGAATCAAACAAGACTAATTTAATTTGCTCTGTTGTGGCTGCAGTTTAGCTTCAGGATTAAAAGTGAGTTGTTTGGACTCGGTCAGTTGTATCAGTGAGTAATTATCGCTCCCGGATCAGTGCTAGGAACTGATCAAATGATTTTCCATGATTTATTTGTCACTAAACATATAGGAAACTCAGCTGCTCATGAGTAATGTCGCTCACGCTGTCATTTACATGATCATGCTGCAAGTGAAAAAGTAAAATATGATTACAGATTTATTTTTGACATTTCCATGACCATCAGTCCAGAAGGCAACCTGTCAGAGATAGGCAAGATTGTGAAAAACTGGGGTTGAGAGCAAATGTTTGTTGCTACAGCATGGAAGGAAATTAGAATATTTCTCTAAACTAGCCACGGTCAGTTTCACAAAACGTTCATAACCTGAAGTACTTTGTAATCGGTTCTGTGATATCCTAGTGGTTAAGGTACTGGACTCAAAAAGCTGCCACAGTTGGGTCCATAAGCAAGGCCCTTAACCCAGTTTGCTTGAAATGTAAGACTGTATCAGTTGTAAGTTGCTCTGCATAAGGGCGTCTGCTAACCTTGTACTTAACATTCGTACATTTGGAATGTGGTAGTCCTACAATAGTTCTTCATAATCATTCTTAAATCCAAGTACTTCTTAACTTAGTGGTCACATCTAGTTCTACCTCAAAATAGATAGAGGTCTTCAATTTTCCAATGAGAACACAGTACATGGCCTATATAAAAACATGAACTACAATTTATTTTTGGAGGAGTATATGTTCCTAGTAATAATAACCATGACATCATGAACTCAATACACCAAAATCATGGTGTAGCGCGTCAGGCATCGTGGTATAGCGTTTAGTATTATAGGCTCATACTGTGAAGGTTGCTATTTGAATTCCGAGCATACTGTAACTATTTCATTCCAGGGTTTTAATCATTCCTGTCATGTGAAACAAAACATTTTATACCAGTCATTTAAATGATTAAATATCAGATATTATTAGGTATCAGTTTTAAATAAGTATTACGTTCTTAATGATTTTGAAACTAACTTTTGTTAGTTTGTTAATTTGGTGTATTTAACACTGTTTTTCAGAATACATAGTTATTCATCAGACACATTGTTCTGTAAATACCCAAGAATACTTCAGATCTAGCTGTACAAATCCAGATAGGTAAAATTTAATGTAATTAATTAACTTAATGCCTTCAAACTGTGAGAAGAAAGCAGAGCACCCAAAGAACCCACACAGACACAAGGAGGACATGCAAACTCCATATAGACTGAGTCTGAACCAGGGATGCTGGAGCTGTGAGGCAACTGGGCTAACCACTGTGCCACTTTTAATTTAATTGTGAGGGCTATTGGGAAATTGGCATTTAAGTTACATTATTAATTTACCAATGTTAAATTAAAATTCATGTTAGAGTTAATGGGAAATGTTCCTGATAACTGACTGTGTATGCTTTTGTTCCACACTCTCTCTGCACAGATCCAGTGTCCCCAGTTTGCTCATGACCTCGGTTTCCGCCGGGGTGGAGTTTGTACAGGCCCCCTGTGTCCATGTGGGTTTACTCCAGGTACTCTGATTTTCCTCCCACAGACCAAAGACATGCATTAGGCTAATTGGTGTTTAAGTTTTCAGCCCTTACTGTATGGCTGTATGTGCTTAAAATGTATTAGTTAGGGTGGCCCTGTGTGGGTTTTCTCCTGGTACTCCAGTTTCCACCACAGTTTAATGTATGTGTGTTAGCTTAATTGGAGTTAAGTGCCACCAAATTGTATCCATAAGTGTATGCACTATATGTTGGACTGGTACCCTGTCTATCTAATATTAGGTAGTTCGGTGAGATGATTCATTCTGTCTTTAATTTCGGTACACTAATGATGAACAGAAAAATCAGCAAACAATGTAGGTATTGTACCACTAAATTGCATGAGCGCTAAATAAACATGTTTTGTTGTTTTGAACCAGGGTCCTGCTTGTTCTGATCTTCTGGCATGATATGTGTGAGTAATGCTATTTTCTTTCAGTCTGCTCTTGCTTGGGCTTGGCATTGTCATCTGTTTTGTGAAAATGGCTCTGCGATGAGCTCCTTTCGGCACTGCTCCATCTGACAGCAGTCTTCAGAAACAGGGGAGCTAAATGTCAGCGGAGTAATTGCATCTCGATGGCAAGCCATATCACACTACCTCACTTGGTTTTTGTTTTTTTTTTTTTTCCCGGCTTCATCCCTTGTCGCACCCTTGGAGCTTTGAGCAACATTATTTCCCATTGATGCTTGACTAAAGAAGCAGAAAACGACCCAGCACTGCATTTTCATTACGGCTTAACAACAGGTGGACTTTACTCTCCATACGGATTTGGCTTGCTCAGCACTTTACAGTCTCTGCTTTACAGATCTGCTTACACGAGATGACTATTGTCAAGCAAGATCCTTCTTGTTGGCATTTTGTCTTGCACTCAATTGCAATATTTCAGTACTGATCCTGAAGTTCTTCTCAAGAGATATAAATAGTTGAGATATAAATAGACTTAAGTACTGTAATACATAAGAGTGCATGCAAATATACAGTCGAAAGGCTTGGCAAGATTTTAGTTGCCGGATTAATTATAGCTCAAGGAGTTTTGAAAGAGAGGCCCAACAAGGTGTTAAAAATGACTAAAACACCACACAGCGTATTCATAACACTTATGACTTAACAGAATATGTGTGAATTACCTGGCTCTCATGTCTACAGGTTGCTCTGTCTCTTTGAAAATGGCTTGTGAACTATAGTTACTCCTTCTTCCTCATTGTGTTAAACGGGGAGTGTAGTGGCTACGTGGTTAAGACACTGGATTATGCTCCAAATACCACCTCTTCCCAAATACATTGATAAATATATACTGTACAGAAAATATATGGCTCACAAAAATTAGAATGAAATTTTAATTAAAATTCCCAGCTTTTTTTGTGAGCCTAATCATGACAACAGTGCACTCTTTACCGGGAACGTAGTGTTTGTTGATGTAAAGAGACGAAAGAAATATGGTAGCTTTAAGTAATCATAATATTTGTATTTGAATAATGATAGGTCTGGACAGCAATGTTTCAGCACCTATGTTTATTACTGTACACATACTGTCCTGTTTTTTAATGGTATATTCACAAATTCATTGCAGTAGATACTTTTCTCTACAGCCAATAGCTACACTTAGGCACATGTTCTTTATGCAGCGAACAAAGATACTGAACTAATAGATAAATGAATGCAGGCAAGCTATCCGCACCTATTTTAGCAGAAATACTATGCTCTGTTCAAGTCACAATTATATTGATGTCATTTTGGCATGGTGGAGTGGCAAAATGCAGGTTAGACTTTTAAATCTTTGTTGTGTGAATAAAAGAAAATTTGTTTTGATGTTCTCTCCATCTGTTATTTACACTACAGACACTATGCTGGAAACAGCAGTATCCAGGTGTCTGGCTTCACATCTCCGATAAGGATTATACCAGAAACTGCCTCAACAGGTGCCAGATCCATAAGCCTGGATTAAAAGAAGGAGAGCAAGGAACAGGCTAATTACCTCTCCCTGTCACACTAAACAAGCTATGCAAACTGACAAAGGAAAATATATTAGACAATGATATGCGTGTTCCTAATTGTAGCATGCTAAGCACCAGTCCACTCGATGCATTGTACATAGTGGGCTGCATGGTGGTTTGACGGGTAGCACCGTTGCCTGACAGTAAGAAGGTCCCAGGTTCAGCACCCTGGTGGAGTGACCAGAGTCCTTCCTGCATGGTGTCTGCATGTTCGCCCCGTGTCTGCGTGGGTTTACTCTCGCACTCCGGTTTCCTCCCACAGTGTATATATGTGGCTAGTCTTGAAATAACCTTGCGGTTGTCAATAAAATGGCCACTGATTCCAATAGCAACGTTAAATAAGACCAAATAAACAATGATTGAACATTGTGAGCTTAATCAATTAATGAAACCCAATCCATGATGTTTTGTAGCTTGCTTTGTTTTCAGGTGATGTTTGAACTAGTATAACTGACTATAGTTAAAGTGTCACACTGCATTTCACTTACACAAGACAGAGTACAGTCATAACATGAAGGCTAGGGTGCTAGGCTTAAGAACACAAAGAAGTGCTAATACAAACTGACAGTGCTAACAGGATTGCCTGTCCAATTAGCACCCAGTGTCAATTCAAAAGCTATAATGCTAAACACAGATAATTCTAACATTGATATACAATTCTAATGCAAACAGAGCTATAATGTTAAACACACTGACAATGCTAACACAGGCACCCAGTGCTAACCCAAAGAGCTACAGTACTGACACACAATACTTATTGAAAGAGCTACAATGCTAAACAAACAGACAATTGGCAGTTTCACCATAAAGTTTACAGGTCTGCTATTAATTGCTTATTATATTTTGGCCACTTCATGGTTCCACTGTCAAATTTCATAGTACAATTGAACTGACCATACATTATTTCACAGTTCTACTACGGATTTTAATAGTAATTTGGCCACTTTATGGTTTTACTGTTTAGTAAATGTTTTTTTTCCTGGGATTTTAACATTGATGCAAAATCTTACTACAAACAAAGACCCAAAAAACACAGGCAATGCTTACACCAACAAACAATGCAAATGCAACCAGCACTTCAACAAATGAGAATGCCTAATAAACAAGAGAGCATAAAAAGTTAGCAGAGTGTTTTGTTGTGAAAAGCTGTGCTGTAATATCACAAATATCGTCATGGTGAGAACTCTTTTCAACCAATCAGATAATAAGGCCAGAACTAACTAGACACAGAAACTTCCTAGGCATGGAGAGACAAGATCACAGAGACAAGACTAGGAAGAGTCAGACAAACAGGATCTGTGAATCACCAGGTGCATGAAAAGGCCAGAGAAGAAGCAGAGTGAGAGTAATTATAGGTGAGGTGAGTGAGACAGTGGGGATGTAGGTTGATCCTGCTCTCCAGCCCACATCATCCTGACACACAACCTTCAACAGGTCAATTCTGTGACCTTGCTTTTCACGATCCAGCTAAAAATTAGATTTAGTGAATTTAGGTTATGTGTGGCTACTTCAGAAAACCAAATCAGTTCAGTTCTTAAGATGACTTTGTTCAGGGGAAGCTTGACCCGAGGAGATACAATACCTAATACCGCTCTAGTTGTTGTTTGTTGCGGTGCGTGCTCGGTTCTTGACTGTTTTTAGATGAAGCCTAAACCTATGTAACTGATCCAAGACAATTTACCCCCTTCAGTGCTCTACAGTGCAATTGTGTTTTCACCAGTGCTATCTATGTTGAATGGCTACTCTAATCCAATGGTCAATGTGATACCAAATATTGTGCTACAGCTAAGTCAAGGGTCAGAATTAATAACAAAACATTTCACAATATGTACATCAACATTTGTAATGAAGAAAAACATGTAAGCCCATGAGTGGCAGCCATGTCAGATGGACAACTGAAGCTCAGTGACAGCAGCGGGGTTTAGACAGCACCATCATGAATGTCAGCCATTATCATCTCAATGTCAAATGCCTGCCTGCCTCCTTCAGCTGCCTCACTGCTGACACTCTTTTTTGCACGCTGTCACTCCTCTTACAGCCGAACACAATCGACCAGCACTTTCTCCACAGGGACTGACAATATCCATCGCCTAATGAAGACTTAAGATGGCAATTTCCTAGAAGACAGCTACAGATGATCCATATGTCAGCTTTGGAAAATTCTGACCAGTGGAATAAAAGGTAAAGTAAAAATGTATGAAAAGGAAAGTATGAAAAGAAAATTGGACCAAGCAATGTTATTCATATATAGAGATTAGAATAGAAACTATGATGCACAAAGACTTACAAGCAAGATCTTATTTTGAAGCTGAGGGCACATTTTTGTGAGCAGTTTATTTCTTATAAGTATGGAAATAATATTTCATAATGGGATATTTCATTTTTAAATATCTCCAAATTTTCCTGAGCAGTGTATTAAGAGCTTGAAGATAAGCTGACAAAAATACATACAGGGAGCAGATATTACCAAAGTCCAAATGGTCAGGAAGGAGGAATTATCCGAGATTTTGGATACAAGCTCAAGCTAGTTCAGTATGTCTAGATTGAGCTTCATATGGTGTTTTGATATTCTGTAAAAGATACCAGAAAGACAGTCAGGCAACCATTTTGAAATGTGAGTAAAGCTGAATTAAAGTATATACAATTCCTGCTCAGTTTATGTTTAGAAGAGGTAGTGTTTGTAGTCAAGACTGCTAGAGGAGAGTCCGAGTCAAGACTGAGACCAGCGTAATAAAAATAAATAAAATAAAATACAAATGGGAAAAAGTTTGTAGTTCTCTATATAATAATACACAATATTATATTCCATTACATATTGCAGTATAATGTATAATATAAAATAATATATAGCCTAAAATTATAAACATAATTTTAAATATCATTTTATTTAGGTGTGTGTAGGAAGGACTGATTTATTTTGCTGAATGGATTGCTGATATTCACTAACAATACAGGGTGAGTCAAATAGTCACAGGACTGTAGACTGCCGAAACAGTTGTTTTTTTTTTTTTTTCTTAGTAGTCTTCGGGTTTCCTGAATCACTACGTGGTTTGCCGTCCAGTCCCTGTTTCTTGGAATTTGTGTGGGACAGTGCTGTGTGAAATGGGTTTTTCTGGGTGATACGGCAGGGTAGCTGTGGACAACAGAATCGCCAATTGCATCTTCAGTTACCTCTGATGAACAAAGAAAAGTTTTGAATGTTTATATTGATAAGTTTTGAACCACAATAGATATTCAAAATCTGATTGCAATCATAACCACTTTCCCATTAGAAAAACTTGAATGAGTTGGTCTCAACATCAATTTGAGCCCACCTTAGCACCTGTACAAATGTACTAATATGGTTCTCGTCCATTACATGTATTCAGGCTATATGAATAATCTTTGTAACGTTTTTTTTTTTATTAGTTAGGATTAGCTTATCACTTTGAAGTCCCTACCTTCCCTAATCCAGCACCATATAAACACTGTGACATCACTGTTTTACTTGGTGTATTTGGTAATTCCACTGAGTGTGTGCCAGAGAGTAAGTAAGATTTAAATATCCCTGTTATTTCTATTTATTATGTTTCTGTATATCTATTTTATGGAGTCATCATGATACTGTGCAGCACCATTAATCTTCATTTTAGAGGTTTCTTTTGATATTCCCGTCTTTTCCTAAGTCCCCTCTCTCTGCACACCTCTCCCACACCCCCCCTCTCTTGTTTAAACATGGAATGATACAGATGTCTGCTGTAATCTAAATAGTACATCAACCCCCCTGAACCCAGGGTTTTCATTAAAGGCATAAAACATCAGACTTGGGCACACTAAAGAGCAGACAGCGAATATTAGAAAATAAATGAGCTAAATGTGAAACACATTCATCTTGTTACGTCGAGCCTAGTGGATCCCCAATGAAATCATATGTAATTATGTGCCCAGCGGAGAGATATGCTTTTAAAAAGCTCATCTGAGGATACTGGGTAATGGGGTAGAGGCACAAAAGAAGAGAAAGCACAAATTGTTAAATTATACATGAAGGAAATTACAAAAAAATCATATGCATACATTTACTTTACATCTGCAAATATAGAAATGGTTTACTCTGTGCCCAATTCCTGTACACTCTGTACATGGTTGCCTAATTTCTCTTATGAATTGATGAGCTATTTTATAAAGCATAGCTACATATTTATTCATTACCACAATTACCAAGGCTATTTTATAGCACTGTTGTTTCACTCTGTGTACTGTCCTCGTAAGTGCTTTGTATTGATGCTATGTATGAGCAAACTTGGGGTAGAACAATGTACTCATGAGTTCACAATTAGTTTTTTTATTGACAAAGATAATATTTTGAATAATAATACACACACACACACACACACACACACACACACACTCCCGTTTTTGCCTTGTTACACCTCTAGAGCATACACAAATATCAAAAACCAACTAATAAGATGTACTTAGAATATAGGACAAAGGATGCAATCTTTTTAAGGTGGGTAAATCTGTCATGGATTAGGTTTCCGCATTATGTCATAGACCCCGTTTACACTAGGTTAGCTTGTAAAAAAATACAAATCAATAATTTTACGTCGATGTGTTAAAGAAATATCATAACATATAACAATGAATGTGTAATGCACAGATGCATTTATTTAAATCTGATTGATTTCAGGAGTAGGCTTGAGAAGCACTATAACCACCTATTAAACAAGTGTAAATATGTCTGTCTCTTCAAGACTAATCTGACTACTGAAAACCACCCAGTACTTTGACATACCATCCATCATGCAGTTTGTCCTTACATGGCTGGAAAAACAAATATGGGAGACAAGTGGAGTGGTGAACACAACAAACGTATTAATTCAGAATGCTAGCACAAAAACTCATATGTGGAGCTGCGGTGGCTTTGAGGTTAAGGTACTGAATGGTGGACCAGACATTGCAAGGTTCAAATCTCACCTCTTCATGAAGTGAAAATGTCTTAGAGCTTGTACTCTGTTAAACCTGTTCTCTGTTTTGTATTTGTATACACTACATATAGCAAGGCTCAATAAAGAGTCAACTTTTGAGTTTCAGCAACACTCACTTGCAACACAAAATATAAAACATACATTTCTAGATTTTTTACGCACACACGCTGACAGTAGAATGGGCTGTACTCTTCATATGTCACATTTATTAATTTACTCTCCCAATGAGTCAGGCTATCACCTTTCTGCCCTGCTGTCCTTAAACAACGTCCATAGAGAATTGGTTTGTCAACTTTGAGAACTTGACTGGTTTAGAGAGAACCTTGTCTTCACCTTTAGACACATTGGAAATGCACTGGAATGGCAAACCTGAGTCAGGGCATACTGGTTAACTTTAGAAGCAGATCTATAGTTGTGCACAGTGCAAAGCACTTTTGAAAGACCAAACGTTGATATAGCAGTAAAGATGATAATACCCACGTTTCGGATGTAATTTTTGGGTGTCCACAAACTTCTGTCTATATATTAAACTGCATGTTATCTCAAAGTCAAATTCAGATCATTCAGAATTCTACAGCGTCACAAATCTGATCATAATCTCAGTTTATTCTGTTCTGCTTTAATTTGAGTTGGATGACCAAGAAGTTTTACATGGGGGTTTTAAAGCTCTTGTGGAGCTTTGTCATGCGCAAAACCCCTCTTGTCACGTTTCCATTCACCTTCATATTGAATCACACACACCTGTCACTAGCTTCATTTGTTTTAGGATGCATCTATATGCTCTGTATTGGTTTATTGCTATCCTATGTCTCAGAGATCCCTTTAAGTATGTATAAGCATGGTTTGGACAGGAGCAGAGGGCAGAGGGCAGAGGTTACTGCACACAAATCAAAAGCATTTCACAATGTTTGGAAAATAATATACAGTACTGTGCAGAAGTCATACGACAATATTATATTTGTTGTTTTAGAACTGATATAATGTCCATATGTGACAATGTCGACTACTGATCCCCAAACTTTGAAACTTGGATTCGTCAGTCCATAATACTATTTTCTACTGACTTAATGTGATCTATGATCACAATAAAAAAATGTTTTTTTTTTTTAAATACTGTCGATAAATCTTCTGTTTGGTCTGGTTGTATTCTAATAATGGTTGTATTCTATACATAAATAATAGCTAAAACTGTAGTGCATCTAATGTTATGGTAGTCTTTTGCACAGTACTGTATGTACACAAATATTTGGTTTAACAATTGACGGCATTATGATGAATTGTACTAGTAATAAAAAAAATAAAAAAAAGATTTTACCATCTGACTCTTAAGTTAAAAATAAAATGCTAAAGTGAAGTGACGCGTAAATAAGCAATGCAAGCTGGCTTACGTGAATAAAATACCTACATATATTTATGCTTACATTATTCATTAATTCATCGTCTTACGCTTAATCCACACGGGTTCACAGACCAACCCTAGATGGGGCGCCAAGCCATCATAGGGCTCACGCACGTACTAAGAGACACACTAAGAGACACCAATTAACCTGTCTTTGTACTGTGGGAGGAAACCAGTGTGAGTGGATAAACCCACGCAGACACAAGGAGGACATGCAGACTTCACACAGAAAGGACCCAGGCCGCCCCACCCTGGGATCGAACCCAGGACCTTCTTTCTGTGAGGCAGCAGGGCTCCCCAACAAGTCACCATGCTGCCCAGATGGTTACATTATTTGTACTTTATTATTAGACATCCAAGTTAGCATCTCCTCCTCGTGTCCGCATGGGTATTTTCCAAGCACACCTGCTCTTGTCAAGAAAATAGCCACTGCTGCTGATGTGATGGTGAATTAATAGATTGACCATGAATTAACCTGGTTAGCTGCTTTTTAAATGAGACGGATCTTCCATTGAGAACAGGTCCAGTGAGTGTTCGAGACATCAATAATGCATATGCCTAGCAAATTACAAGCACTGTATTGATGAACATGTCACATGAGGTAGGGCAAACCCTAAAAAAAGTGGGATCTTAATGGGAGCTGTCTTGAGTCATTCCAATAGAGGGAATATGATTCTTGTTGCTTTCCACTGCATCGGCATGTACAGAGCGATCACGTGCAGATAGCCGTATCGACCAACGTTCCAATAGAGCACATGGGTGCAATCGATATGTCACTGAATGGTCAGGAAACCACAAGTGTGTAAACGTCACATGATGGTGATGAGCATGCAGGGGGTCACAGGACTACCACAATCTCCACAAGACTCTCAAATGCCTGTAATCTACTGGGAAATCTGTTGTCACATTAAGACGTGTGTCTTTGACATCTAAATGATGGATTAGGTGTCTTAAATTCTCAGTGCACTACCAAAAACGGTTTTGTTCATCGGTTTACTGTCTGCATGGCGACCGCTGAGACTAGAACCTCAGTCCCCGTGGCGGTCGGCTAGCAAATTGCCACTGCACTATCCAAGCCATTGAGCCAATGCTGCACGTACAAAGATATACAGAGATATACAGTGCATGGGTCATAATGTTTAAAAAACCCAAAAAAATCTAAGCAAATGACACATGGATAGAATTTTCTGATAAGAATTTCGCATATAATGCACTTGTCTCAGTGTTTCTCATAAGTCAAATGCTATGTGCTAAGTTCCAGCACCAAGTTATTACAATATTAAAATTACTAAACGTACAGTTAGTGCACATTTTATACCTCGTGTTTGTCCCTCTAATAACTGGCTACAACTTTCCAATATGCATCTCATTCTTGACAACTATTCCGGCTAACTAAGCTTAAAATACTATTTGAAAGAAAACAAGAACTTTGTTTAATAACACATGACACATTAATAACACAAAGCACTGTCTGGGGCAGTACGGTGGCTTGGTGGGTAGCACCACTGCCTCACAGAAAGGTCCCAGGTTCAATACCAGGGTGGCCTGGCCTGGGTCCTTTATGCGTGGATTCTGCATGCCTTTCTCGCGTATTTGTGTGTTTACTTCGGCTACTCCGGTTTCCTCCCACAGTCCAAAGGCATGCATGTTACACTATTGGTTTCTCTAAAAGTAGCCCTTAGTGCGTGACTGTATGCGTGTGAATAACGATGGATTGGTGACCCGTCTAGGGTTGTTCCTGCCCTTGTGCCCATAGTTGCCAGGTGGGCACCGGCTGGCCCTTGAACCGGCGGGCCTGTGGATTAAGTGGAAGAAAATAGATGGATAAAGCATTGTGCATACATTTGGCATAAGGTACAGGAAACCAAAGCCACAGACATAAACAAACCAATACAAAACATGGAAATAACAGCACAGATGCTTATTCTATATATTTAAAGAAGCCTGCAAGTAATAAAGCTAGGTGATGCATTAGTTTTATATCTGAAGTTTAGATTTAAAATAAAAAAAGTTCTGTTTCTATTTGAAGGTTCCTAAATTGAAACTTCATACCACACCCATAAGCATTACATAGAATTTGAATTTGTCAGCTAAAGTATACATGAAAGTCATATTTCAAACTGTGTGAGGTGAGAAAGGTTTTGTGCAGTAGGTGCCAAAAATGGCCTTGGATAAAAGGTCTCACTAAGAAGCTTTTTACAGGTTTGTGCCATTTAATGTCTGCCTTATGATCTGTAAAGCAGGATGATGACATAAATGGACATTTTCATTGTTGTCAGTAGTTTAGATACATTGAATAGAATAGAATGCCTTTATTGTCACTATATAGATGTATAATGAGATTAAAATCCACTTACTTCACAGTGCAAAACCTACAAAAATAACACATATATATATATATATATATACACACACAGCTGCAATAGAAAAACATCTGTGTGCAGTTGCTGCAAGTTTTCACTTGTACTAATTTTCTATCATTCAGGTATGAATTAGGTACATTAGACCAATTTTTGTTTGCTGGTAAGATTCTTAAGACCTCGGATGTTAAAGTCAAAAAATTGCTTGATTAGTTGGACGTTAAACCTCACATATCTTTATTTATTCAAGAAGTCCATGTGCTAACTTAATGGCTTTAAAGAGATGATTTTACTATTATAAATCAAACTTTGCACTTATTCTAACACTTTCAATGGTAATCAAAATGTAATTTCCATATCACAAATGCAGATGTGTGTTCATTACCACACATCCGTGTTTCGCCATGCCTGTGTCTCTACTGGCAACTCCCCAGTGTGTGCTTTACAAACAGAACACACCAAAGTCTATAGATTATGCCATGCCATCTTTAATCACTTTAATCACATGCTCTCCAATTTCTTATTTGCTGAAGGAAGATCTTTACTGAACCAGTGAAGGATTGCACAAACGGCATAATATTGATATGGCCTTTAAAATGCACAGGTTGCTGAGAGGAAGAGAGGAAAGGAAAGAGAACGAGGCATGGGAAGGCCTGAGAGGTCTGGTAAGTGAGCAGACGTCATGAGAGTGAGAGCATTCTGTTTATTGTTAAATTATTTTGTCATGTGAAAGCCATTTGTCATCTGTAAAAGTGTGTCAGATGAACTCTAAAATCAGATTTGTATCTGAAATTACTTGGACTGCTTGAGTGAAGAAGCATCTCTTACCAAAAGAGTGACTGACAGAAAACATTTACATGCACATTAAGAATCAAAAATATCTTATATACAGGTTGAGTCAAAAGTTTCAGTATGTAGTAGTGCTGGTTCAGTAGTCAGGTTCAAATTGCTCGGTCAAATTCTGGCTTAAGCAAAGTCCTTAAGATTTAGCTGCTTAAAATCCCCTTTGTTATGATGTCAGATAAATATTCTAAATGTAATGTGCATTATATTACTTGGGATGCATCCAGTATACAGTATGATACACTGATACAGTATTTGGGTTAAATTTGAGGTCAAATATTGCAAATGAGATCTGGATTGAGATCTAGAACTAGATTGACCAAAATAACTTGTTAATTTGTTCTTTGGTGCTGGTCAGTATTAACTCATTAGAAGCTACGAAATTTAACTTGAGGTGAACTGCATATATTGATGCAGTTTAAATGAATTCTGACAGCAATATTTATTTTAATAGAGATTTAATGACTAACTTAGCACATTTTCTACTTATATTACTGATTTAGTCTGTATCTAAAAAGAATCTGCTTTTGTAGATTCTACTTGTTTCTACTTGCAACCTTAAATCTGTAAAGATACTCAGACCTTGTGCCAACAGGGGGCAGTATAAACAGAAACCATGGACCAGTTAAGTTGTAGATGGAGATGATGAGCAGAAACTCATTCATGCATTCATTCACTTTATCTGCCTACTCCTGGATAGTGTTCCTGGAGAACCAGTGCCTAGCCTCTGGCAAAGGGTGTGAGGCAGGAACAACCCTTAACAGGGTGGGAATGCATCGTAGGGCACAGGGGCACTTTAGAAACACCCATTAACCTAATATGCATTTCTCTGGAATATGGGAGGAAACCAGAGCACCTAGAGTAGACTACACAGGTAGCAACCAGGCCAGGACACAAGTCTCTGTCAACTGTGACACGGAGTATAAACAATAGTAATCTATTATTTCCCCACCTGTATTCTGACCATTCATGTACTTTAGATGGCTGGATAGTTATCCAGAGAGTTAGAGAGTTAAAAGCAACATCATTCGGACTTAATGACCTTGACAGGTAAAAGTACCATATTCTATTAAAGAACATAGCTGTACATCAACACACAGTTTTACAAGGACATGTCTTATAGAGAGATGATCTAGAATCTTACAGATAAATGGATTGTCCAGACTTCTGCATTCAGCTCTATTGTGTTTTAATTTGGAATATACCACTAAAATGTGCTATATTGCTGTTAATGGTGCAATTAGAATCAAGGCAGCATAATATTGGTGTATCTATTTTTCACCGAGTCCATTTTCTTCATTTCAGGAAAGGAAAGTCACATATTGTAGGCATTTGAATGCAACAGTTCTGAACGCTCAACTCTCAAGATAACATGCACAACCACACGTTTCAGATTATGGCCAGATGGATATTTTGATAATACTCAACAGAAAAAAATCATATTATTACTTCCATTACCATAAATCACAGTCTCTTATTTCTGAACAAATGCCTTGGTAACATGAAGAATAATCAATTTAGTCATTATCAGCATTGCCACTACACACCCTGCTCCTATTAGTAAGTATCAGATTTCAGCCAAATTTCAAACCCATTCTTCATGCACATGATTCTTTAATACCTCATCTTTCAACAATGAAAAATGTCTCAAGTTTAAACCGTAATGTGCATCCTTTGTCAATATTAATGACAACTCATATCTGCATGCAGTTCTTTATGAGAAACTGCACAAGTTGTGGTTAGAGAAAAAGTGAATTTATATTGCTTTCACAAAAAGGAAGAAGACATGAATTAAGAAACTTCATTTTAAGAAAACACCTGAACATGAACTAACATGGTGCACAAGAATGAATATGTAATCTTGGGCAACTCGATTTGGCAACCAACCTTCGAGTTTGGAAAGAAAATCAGTCACGTTCAGTGAATACTTTATGAGCAAATCACTCATCCCTTAAAATCACTAACTCTTTCAAAACCTTCTATTCTATTATGGTAACCACCACCAGAAACAGAATCTGCAATGGACCATCACACATGCATTGTGGTCAGAGTAATCAGATTTTTCCAGATGTTTTAAGAAATAAATGGATGCCGTGTGCTATTTTATGGACCAAGCACAACAAGGTCCACCCAGAGTGCTATCAGCAACAAGTCCAAAAGCCAGGGTCTGTCATAGTATGGGGCTGTGGCAGTGCCCCTTGTCATTTTCACTCATGTGATGGCAGCATTAATGTAGAAAAGTACATTGGAAAAGATGACCTATAAAAGGCAACAGATGTTGCTCCAAAATCTCAGAGATATTTAGCATTTTTCAACAAGCCCATACAAAACCAAATGCTGCACACATTACACATATGGCTGCAAAAAACGAGGGTATGTCCCCAATAGACAATATGCAGAGAACTTGAAATGACATGACAACCTTGTACTGTTACACACCTTAAGTGTTATAAATAAAACTGCCCAGACAAAATATGAAAAATATTGGGTTAATACTGTCTGGTGTAAAATAAAAGTGAACGTGAAAAACTTTATGCTTGTGGTTGCAGATAAACCTCTTTTCTCCAGCGATATAACAAAACTTCCTTTTCTCATATACAGTAGGAAGCTTGGTTCAGAACAGCTCAAGCAAAAAGGGGGTTTTTCTCCGCATTATGTATCAAACATATTATTGAACGCTTTCAAAATTATAAAATGCATCCTTGTACGAAATTGACTCTAATTTCACTTATCTCTGAAGCCAAATAATACCCTTTTTAATATTCGAACTATCTTCTTGGATCACTGATCCATCCAGATATAATAATGATAAGTAAAGCCATCTAATCAGTTAGATTAGAAATCTGTTATCCCCTCACAAACTGGACCAAACAGATTTTGATAAAGAAAAACATTCCTCATAAAAGACATGGTGACTATTTAAGGGCAACACTAACCCCCTAAATAAGTCAGAATTCATCACTCGCATGATATAATGCATAATGCATTTATAGGGTAAGTGGTCCATTGTTTTTTACCTCACTCCACCATTTTGGGTGGTCAGGCTATTTCAGCTACTGGATAAAAGCGTTACACAGCTCACCAGCTGATCTTGTTAAAAATCATCAACAATTCAGAGGTACTTGACAGTGATGGTAATTATCTCCTTTACTGTTTGATTTCTTTCTAACACTTGGCTGCTTCTATCAGACAGTGTGATATCATCTCAGGTCTCCAATGTAGGCTGCATGTTCATAAAATCAGTTTATATGCAGATAATGATCTAAAATACATCACCAATCCCTCTGTATGCTTTCCATCAGTTGAGAAGCTGATCAGTGAATACAAGTTTGGCTTTTCTATTAACTATTTAATAGTTTATTATTAGGACTTAATATTTAAGCACACATCCCTGCCAGATATCCTAGAATTCAGATCCCTCCTAATCTGAATGATTGATACAAACTTAATATTTTCCCCTACTACAAGAAATGACAGATCATATGGAAAAAAAAATTCTTAGCTTTATCCTTAATTATCTCAATACTCAAATTTAAGCCTTCCTATGGCTGGTTCTGTTTTCCTGACACAGCTGACAAGATCCCACAAAATTAAATGACTCACTTTTTAAAAGCTTGGACTTTGAACCCAATATTATTGTTTATCACATTAAAACTCTATGTCTGGCTTTAATGACAAACCCTATAAATCAAGATGAGATATTGAAAAGGACGTAATACAGTGTGGGACAAACAACAGTCCAAGATCACGTGTAAAGGTGTAAGTGCATACGTGCAATAAATTAGGACATTCAGAAAGCTAGCACACATGCTAACACACTCCACTTTAGAAACTAGGAAAACGCAGATAAATATTCAACCGAGTGCAAATGCATGACAAGACTATGCACAATGAGAAAACAGGCATAATAATACTGCTATTACAATAGGACTGTCGTGGCCTAGAGGTTACTGTCAAATCCTGCCTCTGCCACAGTTGGGTCCCTGAGCAAGGCCCTTTACCAACAATTGCTTGGATTGTAAGACTGTATTAACTGAAAGTCGCTCTTGATAAGGGCGTTTGCTAAATGACAAATGTAAATTATAACGAGATAAATACAGAGAGACAATTTGAAACAAAACCAGACATACCATAAACGTACTATAAACAGAAAAATACATACTATGCATACTATGTATAATTCCACATGAGCAACAAATAATTTGTACACCATATGCTGATTTTTAGGAATTTTCAGGACTCCAAAGTAACAAACACCATGGTGATTCAGTTCTGATTCACAATTTATCGTTTATCTAATACCTCATCAATACCTCATCTAGTGAAATAATGAGGAAATGAACAGCCTAGTTTACCAAACAATCCTTGCATGCTGGTTCCTGCTACAGAAGTAATCCTGGGGCAGTGTGCGGTGTGCCATTTAGACAAGAAAATGTTGCTGTTTCCATGGGAACTGTGGCACTATGCGAGAGGGCAAGATTGTGACATGGATCCAAGATTTGACTGATATGTGTCAAAAGCTTGTTTGTGTTATGTTTTTACCACAAATAATGAACCGGAATACATCCATAGACTTTAAATTAATGATCTGGTGTTTAAAGTGTATAGCCATATATATTTAATGTCCTAAAGGACAAAATTAATTCTCCTGTTGCACTTCCAAACACACCATGCATGAAGTTGCTTTGCAGTTTCATCTGTGGCTGCTGTTGCCAAAGATAATCACGGTACTTGTAGAGACTTTCAATCTCAGTTCATGCAAGGTGACCTCTCCTGTACGTATGGTGCGATTTTCCCTCAATCAACTGTAATCCTCTTTAAAGCTGGGAAACTGAATTAAAGTGCAGATACAATGGTGATCAGACTCGAACATAAGGAGATTAAAGATTCGAACGTGTAGATTAATTTCCGAGCGGAAAAGACTGCTGACCGTGAGCGAATGCAGCGTGGAATAAACGATACTGCATGGGATTCAGTGATCATTTGCCTACATATTGTACTTAATCGACAGAGGATTAAATTTGATTTAAGTACTACATTAAATTATTTCATAAATGTAATAACTGCTTTAAGTTTATCAGTAGAATCATTTCCATTTCCACCACATGGTCAATAATGCAGCTGTGAGGCGGTTTCACCTTGGCTCCTCTCCTAGGATAATAACAGAAAACACATTCTCTCTCAGTTTAAGAAGAGAGATGAGGAATACTGAAGTCACCATACTGTCAGGTCAGCCTCAACCCAAACTAATCAAGTGAAGAGCATCAGGGTGGACAGGCTGCTGACTCTGGGCTATTTATATATCCATATGTAAAGGCTTTGGCCTGTCATGTTGAGTTTATGGGAAAGCTACAAACAGATCAACTGGAGACAGGGCTGAGGGTTTTGGGTGGGGCTGCAGATCGCTCAGCCTAATGGAAGGAATATAGTAAGCAAAATTGCAGGCACACTGAATTAATGCCTCACTAACTCTTCTTGAGGTCTGGAAGCAAGATATTAGAGGTTTGAGTGATAGGGGTCATACCATTAGGTACCTAGAAGCAAAATGGTTTATATAGCTTTCCTAACAGTTTTCCAATACAGATAAGCTTTCCAGAAAGTTATTTAGCCTTCTACTGCTGTGCTTAGCTAAGCCACACTGTATAACATTACCTGCTAAATGCTGAAAGCATTATGTAATATACAATGCATACAGTGCAAGTTTTTCACTTTTTCCTCACATTTTATGTGCATATCTAGGTTCTATGGCAGAGTGGCCTGATAGAAGCCTCTCCTAGGCAAGAGTCACATCAAAGGCCATCTGACGTTAGAAAAAAAAAAAAAAAAAAGCACCTAAAAAGGACTCTGACTGTGAAATACAGGATTCTCTGGTGTGATAAAACCAAGATTGACCACTGTTCCAGAAAGCCTAAATTGATGGACTAAAGCAGTCATGATTGACCTTATGGACATTTCTCACATCTGCACACTGGATCTTTGAAGCCTGCGTGACCACCGTTTTTGGTCACCTTTTTTACCAAGGCCCTTCTCCCCTGGTTACATATTGTGGTGGCGTGACCAGCTCTAGATAGAGCCCTAGTTGTTCCAAACGTCTTCCATTTGAGAATTATGGAGGAACTTTTAGTGCAGCATAATTTTTGCTCTGATATGCATTATTAGCTGTGATACTTTTATAGACAGATGTGTTCCTTTCTAAATGAAGTCCATTCAACAGCATTTATAAAAAGGTGGACTCCTGTCAAGGTAAAGAAACATCTCAAAGATGATCCAGAGAAACTGGAAGCTAAATTTCAAATGTCATATTTATCTATATATAACTATAAATATCTGAAGGTAAAATCTTTGTTTAAAACAGTTTTTCACTTTGTGCAAATGAATGCTGGGTTACGTGGGAAAACACAGTGCAAGGTTGAAACATAAAATGTGAAAAAGTGTAACAAAACTTACATGTTACAACTTACATGTATTTCATCTCATAAGAGAATGAGAGTGGTTGAGGCTATGTACTGCTTATTAGTTGATGTTCTAGCTCTAACAGGCTGCCTCTGATTGGTCAAATTCTTTAACCTGGGCCCTTGTGCTCTCTTTCTTAGAATCTCACTTGTGGAATGAGACTTGTTTTTTATGTGACAGCACAACATATTTCCTTTTGTAGTTAGTGTGAGCAGGTATTAAAGAAATTGGCACGGAACAAGGAGAACAAAAACTAATTAATGTGAGACCGTGAGAAGCAGGCTGATTTTCCCATTAAATTTTGCATACCATTATATGTCAGCTCATAACACTGGACCAACTCTCTTATTTTGTTTATAACTTATATTTGCAAAAGATGGTTACTGTATAAAATGCTGCATAATCTTTATACTACTAAGAAGGCACTGACGGAGGTGTACAAACAGCGATAGGTTTACTTGATGTAATGTAGTTTGTACACAAAAAAATGTATCATTAATAAAGCATGTGCTTCTTGATTTAGAAACAGATGTTTACTGTATTAGAAACATTATCTATTAATCCAGCATGTCAACTGTCATCACACATTAAGTGAACAGCAGGCAGGTACTACATAAAATCATTAGCACTGTCACTTTATATCTGACTTGACAAATATTTTTTAGAAATCTCAGAAAGAGCTTTGCTGAAAAATAAAGAAATCAAGGTCTCATGAACATGAGTTTAAATTAAAATGAACCAAACTTTTTTTTTAAACGCGAGAAAGAAACTGAACTAAAGATAGAGAAATGATGTGGAAATGCACAGGCAAGACTTCATTGTGAAGTGTGTTTATTAAAAAGATAATACAAGGAGAAAGGAGGGGCAGCACAGGGGGTTAGTGGTTAGCACTGCCCCCTCACAGCCCAAATCTTGGCTCAGACTGTGTGGATTTTGCATGTTCTCTCCTTTTACACGCAAGGTTTCCCCGGGTACTCCGGTTTCCTACCACATTCCAAAGACGCGTTTTAGGTTAATAGTTTAGTGTGCATGTGTGTATGAATATGTGATTTTAAGTGCCCTATGGTGAATTGGTGGCCTGTCTAGGGCTGTTCCTGACTTGTGCCAGTAGGCATCAGCTATACCACAACTCTGCCTAGGATAAGTGAATAAGACAATGAATAAATGAATGAATGAATGAATGAGACAAAACAGTTGATGACATTAAACAGAGCATGATGACAGAAAACCAATTAAGAGGCCATCAAGAACAGAACTCACTAGTTCACAGTATGGGTTTTGGGCTGGGTAATTGGAAGGTCATTCCAGACATTGAACAGTACTGGATGAAGCAGAAATATAGTGAATTATTTTATTCGTATAACTTTGAGCTTGGAGACGTGTGACATGACTTGATTTGAGTTCAACTTGAGTTGCAAATGTATAGACTTGAGACTTGCACTTAAAATAGACTTGGCTTGTGACAAATGAACTGAAATGACCTTTTTAGACACTGAGAAGTTAGGCATTTATTGGATTTTTCCCTCTTTGGTTGATGTGTGATTGGGTGATGCGTGTCTCAGTGGACGCAAACCTGGCAACCTTTCAGAATGCAGGAAACCAGCAGAGAAACGCATTACATGTGATATGATAGTGAGGACCCAAGGATGCGGGAACCAGGGAACGAACGACATTAATAATGATGAGGGAAGAAACACAAAAGGTAGAGCAATAGGCTCTCCAATCTACAAGCGCAGCCGTGAGGCGTCCTGAATGGGAATGGCACCCACAGCTGGCACAAACGCAAAAGGCAGAGGGTGAGCGTGCAGTAAGCAAGAGAAGGTGCCCATCTGGGACGCTTCCCAAATATAGTAGTGCGGAGCACTTCCGAGGCACGTCCCAAATCGGGCAATGTAGAGTGTCTCCGAAGCGCCAGGGAGCAAGCGAGGCATGCGAAGAAGCCCAAACAGGGCGCAAATGGAGTCGCGCAGCCAACCGGAGGGACACTGCTTACCAGCTGACACGGGACAGGGGAGAGAAACCCTGATAGTGTCCCTGAACCGCTAAGGTACCTCAGAGGTTGCCCCTATACACGGCCGTCGGCACTATAATTCCCGGGACGTTACCAACTGGCCGTAAACAATTGCTTGATGAAGAGCCCCAGGTGTTCGTCATCACATTGTCAATTAAACTCTGGATATAAACGGCGTCACTGGACGCTCTGTAACGGCTACCGGGGAGAGCCATGAACAAAGGGTGGCTTGAAGTAATCCTTGTAACAACATGGACGTGTTTATTTCAAAAAACATTAAAAAATATTTGCTAGTAAAACATCAAGATCAAGTTTAAGATGTTAGATTTATCTACTCCATTGTCTATAATTGAGAAACTGGACTTTGGACGTGTATGCAAACGGTTCAATTGGGTTAAACAGATTACAGACTCCCCGATCAAAGCTTTGTGTTCTTTAATAATCTGATACTCTGAATTTAAGTTTGACACTGCCTGAAACTGACGATGCAAATAGACTCAACACTTGACTGTACAGTAGGAGTCCCAAAGCACAAACAAGCTCTGCCGTTAAGGCATGTTAGTATAAAGAATACCATTAAAAGAGGTTTTTCAAAACAAACCCTAAGCACTGGAAAGATGATTGCTCAGCTCTTCTGTACTCCGTGTGTATCACTGTTTTCGGTATGAGAAGTCAAAATCGAGGAATTGTATTCATATATTAGTGCTGGCCATGACATTCAAATATAAAAAAGCACCTCAACTTAGTTGTATTTTCTCTCACGTGTCCAGTCAAAAATCAGTTCCTACTCATTACAGACCAAGGATCTGTATGAAATTTTCAGCTCATCCACATTAACCGTTTACAGGCCAATAACATGAGGATTCAGTGAAAAGTTCTAGTGCTTCAAGGACAAGTCATTTTATTCTTTTGAATGAACACACGTGTTCTCTTATATTTATTTGGTTAATACCAGTGGCTCAGGGGGTTGAGCCTTATAGTTAGTTATACCAAAACTATATGCAAACAAGTACAGTAAATTAATAAGCAACCCTTGCGCTAGGTGTCACTGGGCATCAGGTGTGCAATTTCTGGTTAACATCACATTGCTGCTGCCTTAACACATTAATCCTGAATAGGAATGGCAGCTACTGTTTTTTTCTTCTTCAGTGCACCTGATTTAGCCAAGTCTAATAATTACTTCAGGCAACACAAAATTCATTTTGTGTTCACTCAGCCCTATATTCTTCCATGTAAAGTATTTTAAACAGGAACTTGCTCAGCAACCCCAAAGTGGAAGGTTAGTGGGAACAATTTAAAATCTGAATCTTGTGAACCCATAGCCTTCACCACAGTCACCACTGGTCTAATTGAGGATGATTGGTGCAAGTTATCTGGTTGAGGTCATTTATGGCTGAGGTTTAAAATTTCCAGCTGGAAAACAGGTTCACAAAGTTATTCAAATGTTACTGAAGCTTTTTATAGGTTTGTAATTCTGGAGGGGATTTTAGTAGTTTAAAATTTTTCTTCTTTATTTCCAACATTGATTGTACAGTATTATGCACTATACATTTTCAGGTAAAACTGTAGGTCATGTGATTGATCTATCACTGATAGTTATTTGGTTTAGCGCACTTAAAAAAAAACAAAAAACAAAATTTTATAACTAAGAGTAAACAGTGCAAAAAGGTCCAACCTTGCTTAAACTTAATATGCTGATGATGACCTATTGAACTATTTGAACCTTTCATTATAATCTTTTATAGGACCCAGGACTCAAGACGCTACACTTTAAGATTTAACCCAAGACCTTCTTGCTATGAGGCAGCAGAGGTACCCACCATGCCACTGAGATGCCATGACCAGTTTAGTGGTGCGTCAGGGATGGTCTGGCCTCTACAGGCTAGACAACAGCACTATCTTTCTTTTCTATCTATTCTATCCTTTATACAGTCTTAATTTTTTTTACTTTAATGGTTTCATTTCCAACAAAGGATGTGGCATCCTTTCACTCCTAACACATTACCCAGTCTAGATCAGGAAAGGTATTGTGGCGATCAGTCAGTCTGGACCTCAAGTAGTCACCGCTGGGTGACGAGAAAAACTGCAGGCCAATAAAAAAAAATCTGTTCGCAGGCGGCATTTGACCCTAGGGCTGAACACACCCCAATCCAATCCAATGTTTTTAGTTCTGCTTTCTATTTCAAGAAAATCTGAAACATTTCTTGTTTTAAATGTTATGCATGTGCACTGCTGGTTTGCTTGTGCTATCACAGCCCCAGCTACCTAGACCCCGAAGAGTTTTGAAACTCACAGTTGGAAGGCCACAAGTGAGAAGGAACACAGACATGGACCAGACACACAGTAGTGGATCTAGATCCTTTACTGTCATGCCCCCAACAGTAAGCCAGCTAGGGTCACACACCATGGCAGTGAGGGCCCAATAGAAAGATTCCTCACCGGGTCGCCATGTTATATGACCCTTTTGAGTAGTCTTACTAACAAGCTCTGTTAGATTTCATCATTGTCTGTGACTGAGGTAGCTACTGTCCATGTGTTGATGCTGGTCTTTGGTTGAGTCTGGCTCTGTTTGGATGTCAGATGGTTGACTGCCTGTCAGTAGCATCTCTGTGTAGAGTTCCATGGTGCATCTCATCTATGTCTGACTCACCAGGGGAGTTGCATCTATCAGGGTTTTACATTTCAGTACAGGTCTGTGAAAGTTCAAGCATTTGAAGGGTGCCCTGGTACGAGATCAGCTTTCATGTACATTATTTAACAAAATTAATTAATGTAGTATTGTAGCCTTTTATCAGTCACAAGACTGGCCTTAAACAATGAACAATCAGTCTCCAACTCGTTGGATTCTGTGTCCGTCTTGACGTCTTGTCTCTGTCACAGGGTAACTGTCTTGGACAGTATATTAGAGACCAGCGTCCAAAGCGTCTCTCTGTGGTAACCTTAATCATAAACATTTTTTCTGTTGCTACTGAACAAATCACTCAAACATAATAAATTAGACCTTTCTCCAAATACCTATATAATATATGCACTCAGATTGCCCAACAGGGAAAAAACAAGTTATTACTCTTGTTCAAGCGTAGAACGTTTGATTTTGGATACTATGTTAAGATCGCAATTGTTCATTAGTACATAAGATTGTGGCAGCATTTCACAAAATTGATCATGAAATCCAAATTGACAGGCTGGAAAATACAGTTGGTTTCAGCAGACATGTTAATCTTGTTTTTAAAGGTTTTAAGAGTGCCATATGGAGTCCCACAATGACACACACACACACACACACACACACACACACACACACACGCACACGTTAAGTTTGAACATTGAGTAAAACAAATACAAACAGATTGCAACTGATATGCAATTCTTTTTTTAACACATTTACTTGAATACACTACAAATGCAACATATTTATTGTTCAAACAGATAATTTGTTTTTGCAGATATTCACCCATTTAGAATTTGATGTCTGCAACACGTTCCAAAGAAGTTGGGACAGGGGCATGTTTAGCACTGTGTTACATCATCTTTCCTTTTAACAACACTCGATTAGCATTTGGGAACTGAATACACCAATTGTTGAAGCTTTGTAGGTGAAGTTCTCTCTCATTTTTTGCTCGATGTACAACTCCAGATGCTCAAAAGTCCAGGGTCTCCATTTTTGCACTTCATAATGCACCAGACATTTTAAAATGAGAGACAGGTCTGGACTGCAGGCAGAACAGTTTAGAGCCCGCATTCTTTTACTACGAAGCCACGTTATTGTAACGCGAATTGTCTTGCTGAGACAAACAGGGACGTCCTTGAAAAAGACATTGCTCGAATGGCAGTATTTGTTGCTCCAAAACCTGCATGTACCTTTCAGCATTAATAGTGCCTTCACAGATGTGCACTTTACCCATGCCATGGGCACTAACACAACCACATAGTATCAGAGGTTCTGGCTTTAGAACTTACAATCTGGACAGTCCTTTTCCTCTCTGGCCCGGAGGACATGACGTGTATAATTTCTAAAAACAATTTGAAATGTGGACTCATCAGACCACAGGACACTTTTCCACTTTGCGTCAGTCCATCTCAGATGATCTCAGGCCCAGAGAAGCCAGTGGTGTTTCTGGGTGTTGTTGATATATGGCTTTTGCGTTGCATGTTAGAGTTTTAACTTGCATTTGTAGACGAAGAGATGAACGTGAAGGAACCCCACGATATGTAATAATAATGGGAAAATAACTAAAGAGGAAGAGCAAAAGGCTCTCAAGTACAAAAACTAAAAAAGGGGGAAGTTCATGCAGCTGTGATGCGTTTCAAATGGAAGTGGCAACCACAGCTGGCGTGAATCGGCAATGTGCGCCGATACGGCAGAGGGCAGACGTGTAGTAAGCACGAACAGGTACCGATTTAGGAAGCGTGCCAATGTGGCAACGAGTTGCTTCAGAGCGCCAGAGGGAGGGCAAGCGTGAGCTCGAGCATGCGGTAGTGCACGAGGAAGTCGAGCTAGGGCGTGTCTCAATTGGAGCGCACGGATGACTGAATTGAGGCTCGATAGGAGCTGAGTGAGGACGGGACAGGAAACCCTGAATCTATTCCTAACGCGCTAGATACCTCAGGGGTTTCCCCCATACACATCCTTCGACTCTATATGCCCCGAGGATGTCATGTCTATTTGAAATAAATCGCAATGCGAGTGCAGATCCGTACGACGACCTCGCACTGAACAACGCTGTGGGTTGTACTAATATATTAGAGACCTCAGGTGTTCAATATAACGTTAAAAACGCCGATTATAAACAAGGTTTGCAGAGGAAGACAGTTTGACTGGAGGCCCAACCCCAGGGTGGGACTTATCTGGGCACCTCGGCCGTGGTGGGATCTGGGGCAGGTGCCCTGGGCGTACTTGCCCATGGGGCAAGTCGAAGATGTACCCTGCGTGTAGGCTCACCAAGTGGCCCTTGTCCAGTGACACACCCTATACCCTACGGACTGCTGTAGCCTAGCGGTTAAGGTACTGACTCTGGACCAGAAGGTCCAGGGTTCAAATCCCACCTCTGCCAAGTTGTCACAGTTAGGTCCTTGAGCAAGGCCCTTAACCCACCATTGCTTGGATTGTAAGACTATATGAGTTGTAAGTCGCTCTGTATAAGGGCATCTGCTAAATGCTGGAAATGGAAGTTAAGTGAGAAGCCCTTTTTGGTTGCCCTGGTGGGGCCCGTGTCGCCTAGTTGCAGGGGACTGCTCAGGGATGGGACCAGGACAGGACCAAGAAGGGTCACGACCTCACGAGAGAGGCAGAGACCCTCATGTGTCAGCCGGTTGACGGACCCGGTTGCCTCGTAACAGAGTTTATATGGTAATATCTGTCACAGAATGATGTTGGTTTTTAATGCAGTGAAGCCTGAGGGATCGAAGGTCACAGGTAATTAATGTTGGTTTATGCTGCAGTTATAGACTTGCTGCTTACATGCAGAGATTTCTTCACCTTCTCAGAATCTTTTTAAGATATTATGAACTGTAGATGAAATCCCTAAATTCCTTGCAATTTCATGAGAAACCTTGTTCTTAAGCAATTTGTTCACAAATTGGTAAACCTCACCTCATCCTTTCTTGTAATTGACTGAGCCTTTGGGGGATGCTCCCTTTATACCCAATCATGACACTCACCTGTGGAATGTTTCAATGTTTTTTGAGCATTCGTCACATTTCCCAGTCTGATGTTGTTGAGTAAATAGTTTCAACACCAAAAAAATAAATAAATAAAAATGAAAACAATAAAAAAATCCATTTGAGCATTAACCCTCCCCACACACCCCCCCCAATACCCCCCACACACACATACACACACACGAAAAGCCTAATCAATTAAAGACAATCTTCCTGAAACATGTTCTCTTATACTCCAGTTATCCACATTTAGCTGTAAAGCTTTTTATTCTCCGCTTTCATTCTAAGACCTCTACTTTTCCAGTCAAATAGGTGACAAGAAGCCAGTCATCAGCCCTTGTCATGATAAATGAACTGTAGTTATTTATCAAAGTGGTTTCTGGGATTGTTTGTATCTACAGTGGCAGAAGGCCCAGTTAACAAGACACAGCCAGACTTCTACCTGTCACTGCAGAGGACAGCAGTTCAGAATGCTCAGAGGTAATCGATATCTAATTACAGAGCACTCATTAGGAAGCGGGCTGCAACAGACACTGGAAAGGAGCAGCCTTACTTCTCTATCCTTTCACAACTCAATAACGGCTTTTTGGATTATTTCTTAACCCCGCATTTGCATGCGGACCCCGTTTCCCCACCTCATTCCTTTCTGCAAGCTATTAGCATGAGCTAAATTCAATTTACAGTACAGACTGATAATGATAACATCCCTAATCACGCATCTTGCAGATTTCTTAAGCATTGTCTATTTTGATCTTCTAAACTGCTCACAAAAATTAGGGAATATTTCATTAGGGGATATTTCATTTTGAAATATGCCCTCATTTTTGAGCAGCGTAATTTGGTGCGGAGACACATTTTCGGCTTGCTTCATTTCCATAGCTATGGGAGATGCTGACTGATGCATTTCACCGATCTCCACCTCACAAATGTATCCGTTATTTCACATACCAGTGTAACTGGTTCAATTAAAGATGTTTATATTCTATTATTGTACCCAGCCACCGCCTGAGTCAGTGCTGGCCAAGATGCATCTAAAATTAAGTCATTATCTTTCGCTTAATCTACACCTGGCAACTCCAGGCGCAAACAAGGGCAGAAACAACCCTAAACTGGGCGTCAATTCATCATGCTCATGCACACATGCGCACGCATGCACGCGCACACTAAGCACCACTTTGGGGACACCAATGAACCTCACATGCACGAGTTTGGACTGTGTGGGATTACTCTGGGTACTCTGATTTCCTCCCACAGACACAAGAAGAACATGCAGACGTCACAGAAAAATGACCCCAGCCACTCTACTCTGGGATTGAACCCAGGACTTTCTGGCTGTGAAGCAGGGGTGCTACCCACCAAGCCACATGCTGCCCCATATCTTAAACTGTCTTTTGTAATTAGAAGCTAAAAGCTAACCATTGTAAAGCCTTTCCTAATCAAATTACTTCTTAACGTCTCAGATATTATTGACTGCCATCCAATCTGCAGCGTGCCTTTTGAGCCAAGACTTTACTCCATGTTGTTCCTCAATGTTCTGTTATTTTTAAATGCAGGAATATACAACAAGAGATATTTTAATATGGTTTCAGGAAGCACTGCAGAACACAATCAGGCAGAGACTGAGTTTGGAGACAAGTGCAGGTTTGATGAAGCAAGCATAAACTTGTGCAGACAGGATTAAAAAAAGATCGAAATGGTCTCTTTGGATTGTGATTATATCCAAAGTTGCCTCTAATGAAGACCATGTGACCTAACAATGGCCTCTCCAGGTAAGAAGTGCCAAAAGTGGGCAATGAATTTGCACTTCTGAAGAAAAATGAAAGTGCAGGATGGTGTGCCAGAAGAGTGTATTCTCGGACGCTCATCGCTCAGAGCTTATTAAAAGCTATTTCACTTGCTGTCACTTCTATGCTAAGCTACACGGTTAAATCAGAAGAGCAAAGTTACAGAAGCTTTAGAGTTTAGAAGAAGGAAATGTATGTTTATCCAAAAACTTAAGTACTATTCACCAATTTAAATCTTAGTCATCTGTGAAAGTGAGAGCTGCAGTTTAGATTCTATTTGTATCTGGGCTCATTATGTCATCATGGTGTATTTGAATGATGCTGAAGAACAGGCCCATGATTTAAGCTCTAGATCAAACTGTTGCAATGTGTTGCTATCTGACTGCCCTGTAATTTATTTTAAACAAGCTTGACCTAGAGCAGTTCATATCATCAGGAAAGTGTCAGACCACATTATTTTGGTCTTTTGTATTTTACATTGCAAACACCTTTTAAATGAGGCACCCTGCATGGGACTGTGGTAGCCCAAGTGCCTAAGTGCTGGACCCTTGACCTGATGGTCCAGGTTTCAAATCCCACATCTGCTAAGCTGCCACAGTTGGGTCCTTAAGAAAGGCAGTTAACTCACCATTGCTTGAATTGTAAGACTGTATGAGCTGCAAGTTGCTCTGGAGAAGGGCATCTGCCAAATGCTGTAAAAATAAATTTAATACGTAATCATTGTGACAATATTGGTTATAAGTTGGTAATTTATATTTATAGTATTATCTACCATTTGGTTTTAAGAAAACAAAAACAAGGTGAGATGGAGATCAATGGCAGTAAGGTGGTCATGCTCAATAAGATAGATGTGTCCAAAAACAAACAAGTTGAGCAAATTATCTTCGTTGAAACACTGCTTTATAGTATCTATACAGTACTCCATTTACAGTACATGCATTGTTTGGATAATAAACTGGCCCTATATGAATCAGATGACAGAAACTTGACAGCCAAATTGAACCAGAACTCTGCAGAACAAAGAATTTAACAAGATTAAATAAAAGAACTGTATAGCCTATATTGGCAAATTATGTTTTGTTTTAATTGTAATTGTATTTAACATATGCAAATTGTACTTTGACAAACTAAAAGGCACCTCAGAGCAGACAAAGCCTCATCACAGCCCCCTGTGATGTCTGGTGCCATCATGAAGAGGGCCTAGACCCCAGGTTGAGAACCACTGGCGTACAGCAACTGTATGAAACCAAAGCCAAATCACAGCCAGGTTAGGAAACTTAGGAATCCCAGCCATATTCAGGAATTTATGGTCACCTCAGGTTAATTCCAATGATGTGAGAAAGTGGTTTCCTTACATCACCCCTAAACTCTAGAATATATGTAACGACATACTAAACACAACTGATGGACTGGTGTGGAGTCAACAACCTGTCTCTGAACGTAGAGAAAACCAAAGAGATGGTTGTGGACTTCAGAAGAACGAGGTGTGATCACTCACCGTTGAACATCGACGACTCTACTGTGGAGATCGTCAAGAGCACCAAGTTCCTCGGTGTTCACCTGGCAGATGATCTCACCTGGTCCTGCAACACCGGTTCCATCACCAAGAAAGCCCAGCAGCGTCTCTACTTCCTGAGAAGATTGAGGAAGGCTCATCTTCCATCTCCAATCCTCACTACATTCTACAGAGGAACCATCGAGAGCATCCTGAGCAGCTGCATCACTGTCTGGTTTGGGAACTGCACTGTGGCAGACCGCAAGTCTCTACAGCGGATAGTGAGGACAGCTGAGAAGATCATCGGGGTGTCTCTTCCTTCCATCACAGACATTTACACTACACGTTGCACTCGCAAAGCACTCAGCATTGTGGGTGATCACACACACCCCTCACACACACATTTCCAACTTCTGCCATCTGGGAAAAGGTATCGAAGCATTCGGGCCCTTACATCCCGAACCTGCAACAGCTTTTTCCCACAAGCTATCAGACTTCT